>JAMXBD010003951.1:0-93602 GCA_024138025.1 Combretum micranthum
AATGGATTTATGCTCTTCGTTCGAGGTTAGCAAATTAACGAATCATACGGTACTACTTTGAATTATTGTTCCGTTTTGTGACCCACAGGCAACTCATTAACTGTACCGTTTTATGGCTCATGGGCACCCCATTTCATTCATACTGTTTACGGATCACATATAACTAACATCATTAAATGCACCATCCCCATCGTGAAGTGATCATGTCCATGTTACTTGTTAATCCGAGAAATCTTTAATACAATTTCATAGGTGACCAAGCAATTTGCAAACACTCATAATCACGGCATATGTACACTCATCATTTAGTCAACCGGTTCCTATATACTTAGCACATTTTTTCTCAGTACATCAAGAAAGCATACATAATCCCATAATTACCCATCGTGTATTTTCATTTTTAACTTTACCTATCATTCTAATGCAACTACGTATTGCAAACACAATAAAGAATTGTAAATAGGAAGTATGACTCACTCAGTCATGGTTACCGGTCTCTATTTGTAATAATCCGAGGGCAAGGAATCCTCCGATTCGAAATTACCTAAACGAAAGAAATACCCAAACGAGTATTTTAATCCATAACTAATTTCAATTTATCAACAAAAACTTTCAAGTTCGTAATTTCGTAGTTAATGGAAATTCCAACTTAAAATGGTCATGACTTTGTCATTTTAACTCGAAATTTCGCAAATAAGTGGTCAATTTCTATTTACTTCAAAAGATCTATCTAATTCTAATGGTATTCCTAAGTTTTGAAAACTTTTGGGTCTCACGAAGTTCATATCAAATATGATCAGTCAGTAAAAATCATGTTTCCAAATTGTTTTGTGAAGTTTACATTGTTTCTACCATGAATAATAAATGTACATGCAATACTAACAAGTTGACATCATGAATGACATGTTGTGGACTATCTATATGTATGTTCTTGATGATACTTGCTTAAAAATAATTTCTAGATAAGTTCTACTTTTGAGAAAACTTCAAGAATTGCTTGATTTAGAAAACTAGTTTGTTTCTTGAAAAAAAATCACATTTGTTTTTACTAAAATAAAGCCTTGATGACCTATAGACCTAATACCCTCATTATTTTAACAAATTTCTCCATTTAGGAGTCAGAAAATAGATGTTTGAGTGGGGGTCTTGCCTAGTTACGAATTTTACAAAAATTGTTGGTAATGAAAATAGAGTTTGATTTATGTGTTGAAACTTTTCCTTTGTTTTGGAGATGTTATTTGATAAAATCCATTTGTTCTTGTCACAATTAAATCCTTACCATTCCTATTCCCAAAGGCTTCTATTTTTCAAGTAAAATCTTCATTTTAGGGTTTGAAATTAGGTGTTTAAATATGGTTCCTTTCCAAATCCAAAATTTTGTTAAATTTTTTGGAGGTTATTTCTTGGGTAAAACTCATTTAATCTTTTTAAAATTAAGTCATAATCAAACATATCCCTTAAGGCTTCCATTTTTTGAATAAAACTCTTATTTTGGTTGGAAAATAGGTGTTTACATATTGACTCCCCCTAGTTATGAATTTTTATGTTCTTGTTGGAGTTGAGACAAAGCTCTATCTTAACTTCTGCAAACTTTTCTTATTTTGAAAATATCTATTGGTAAAACTAGGTTTAACTCATCAAAATCATTCCTTTATGATATCTATTCCATAAGCCCTTCATATTTCATATAAATCCTCACTTTGGAGTTAGAAAATAGGTTTTTAAAATAGGTGTCTTTCAAGATCTGAATTTGAAAATTTGTTTTCGGTAGAAACAAAAATATATCTTGAGCTTTTTGAAACATCTCCATTAATATCATAATACTACAAGTCCTTTATTCACATGAGACAAATATTTAAGGCATTTATGTGCTCAAAAACAAAATAAATCTATGATGACATTCATGTTATGGATGCAAATGCAAGATAGACAATATGAAGATGAGGTTAGTAGGAGAATAAATACACAAAATATCAATATGAACAATATATAGCAATAATATAGCAAAACTACTTAGATGAAAAGATCCACAACATTGTGATGGAAAGAATATCATGTTCAAGTTTCCACATCCCTTGCATAAGCTCATGAGGATTTTTGTGGAACCCATATGTATGATCTTACCATTACATGTTTTATTTGTGGTAGGGTTTAGATCTATTACCTATTAAGTGTTTGGAACAAGAAAACTCGAAGGAAAAATTGCGTGTGTATGTGTTAGAGAGGGAAGGTGTCACAACATCAAGGAGGGGAAGGAGAGAGTTGAGAAAAATTTTCAAAATTTAATTTGGTGAAAAAGAAAGAAAGGTGTAAAGTGAAAGGTAATAAAGTGTTTATATGAAAATTGCATTAGGGTTTGTGTAGAATAAAAGAAGGAAAATAAAACAATTCAAGAGAGAGTATGTGTGTGTGTATGTGGGTGGAGGGGGGAGGGCGCCGATTTTGGGACTAGGGAGAGAGAGGGAGATGTGTGTTTTGTTTTGTGTAAAAATTCAAATTTAATAAAGTAATTTAAGTAATAAAATTGTATTAGAAAAGTAAATTATAAGAAATATGATGTAAGGATATAAGAATAGGGTATGGTTGGTTGCAGTTAGTGAATAGTGATGATTAGAAATCAAAAGGTAGATTAGACAATTAAATTAGCAGTAGTAATGAATATACGATAACAAGGACTATAACTGTAATTTTTATAAATAGAAAAATTCTTATAATTTTATTTTTGAATTACTTATTAAATTTCGGTTCTAACGAGTCTTACGGAATATTTTTCTATTTTCGAGTCCCATAGACTGGTTTTTGAAAACAGATCTTGATCGGGTTCAAAATAGATGAGTTTTTTTCCAAAATCTAATCTTTTTATGTTTCGATATATGATTTAGGACTATATTCTAGAGCTAACTTATTTTTATTGCTCCGAGGTTTTATTCTTAGTATTGACAGACTTAGGGTTTCTAGGTTCCATACTAGTCCTAGGTATTCTTTTAGGGTTTCGATTTCCAATTCCGATTTCTGAAACCAAGCTAGGTTTGCTCGAAAAATGGGGTCGTACAGAGTCCATGTGGTCATGGATCCTAATTTAGGATTCAACTCATTTATGTCAATTGAGTAGAGTCATGGATAGGTGATATTTATTAAGTTTTTATGTTATTCATTTTGTTTAGCTAAGTTATCAAATTAGTGATGCATGCTAGGATTAATTATGGGGTTTGGTTACTCAATCCTCTATAAGCTACATTTTTATGGGCTTTGGTTATCTGTTATCCAACAATAGATTCACTAGTCCACCAATCAAGTATGGTCGTTAACATTATTTTCTAATTATTATACCAATATGCATGAAAGACGTTTGTTTAAACGAGGCATCTGAGTTTAATGTAGTTAATTTGATGTATACCGAGGTACTTAAGTCGTTGAAACCGTGATTTTAGGTCCTGTCAAGGTTATTTGAGCTTGAAGGAAGAATTGAATCAAGATTCATGAATTTCGGACGAAGATTGTTAGAGTTTAAGAAAGTGTAGAGTACACAAGTTTCTATACAACTTGTGTTAAAAAGGTGTTTTGATAACAAAATGTGAGTTTTTGGTACATGAGTGAGTATGGGACTTGTGATGAAGGTTGTGTTGAACATGGAAGGTAGTTATCATAATACACAAGAGGGTACATGACTATGCAGGGTACTTATGTTGAAATTATTTCTTATGATTCTTATAAATAGTCACTTTCAAATTGTTGAGAAAATTTCCATAGGCTTAAAATTTGAAGGGAAAAGGGCTTTGGACAAACTTAAGAGTTCCCATTGGACTAATAGTTCAATATTAAACCCCTTATTTGGAAATCTAATTATAAGCACTCGTGAGCTGTGTCGTTACACCATAAAAGTAAAATTGAAAGTCAGAAACATAAAAAAAGTTTAATCATCATACTATTTGTTACGCACATAATTCTTCAATACACCCTTTAGATCTCCTACCACAAAATTATACATGGATAATCTATCCCAACCACAACACCCAATATACGATAAACATTTTTCTATGACTTTTCATGTTTGTAGCATTACATTTGTCATTAATTACTCGTATGCAATATAAATTAATAATTAACTGTAAAATACACTTCTCATACATTTTCTAATGTAAATAACATAATCTTTCTCAAAAAATTCAACATGCAGTCCAAATTTATTACACCATATCCATTTAGTTATTTACCACCGCATATGTCAATATTTGAATAGGGTAGATTACACCAGAAAGTATTAACCTTTGGACATAAGTTCATTAAGGTGTCAGCGTTTTGCATAGTTAAAAGATGTAAATGTCTAGCTAAGTGTATTAAATGGGATTTCAACATGTTTTAAAGTTTATTTAAGGTATCTACATTTGGATTAGTTATTAATTAAATCTCTTTAATTTTCCATCAATGGGAATTATTGATACCTTATTTGACTAATTTTACCAAATATTAATACCTATTTTTAACCACTCAAAACATTGATGCATTAAATAAACTTATCCACTAAATGTTGATACCTCTTTTTAGCCACTCAAAATATCAGTACCTTAAATTAACTCACTTCCAAACGTTGATATTTTTTATTTAATTTAGCCTCTTCACATACAATCATTATATCACTGATTGTCATATTATACAAAGATTCACCATCATGCTATCACCAATTACCATACAATTAGCCATCTCACTTCCTTGTTTCATCATATTCATATTCAATGATGGATACTTTAGTTTCTTTGTACAAATATTCACCAGCAATCTAGCCTCCAATTCCATAAATTTGACAATTATTCATCATGGTCCATAATTCCACATCATAGGTCGTATGCCTAAATTAACTTCTCCTCCGTATGAATTTTTTTTATCAAAACATTAATTTCTCATTTAATATAATTCAAAACAACCCAAGATTAAATTATTTCAGTCAAAGCTTTATGGTTGACTAAGTAAGCTAGTTATAGCCTCAAATTAACATTTTCTCCATTGTTTTCCTAAAGCGTTGTTTTTTTCTAACTCTTTACATTTTACTCCACAAATTCCAATGTCCATTTGGTCCTTATATTATTTTTATCGAATTGGGCTTTTTAATTAGGATAAATTTCACGAATGATAGATGAAATTTGACAAAATATGCAATTAGATACTTAAATTTCAAAATTGATCAATTTAATACATAAACTTTGAAATTGATTAATTTGATACTTGAAACAGCTTTTTATGCATGACAATGATACCTCCGCCAAGTTTTTTTGTGTACTAAATTAATAAATTTTAAATTTTTTTACATACTAAATTAATTAATTTCAAAGTTTAGATATTTAATTGTATATTTTATCAGAGTTTAAGTACCATTAATTATTTTCAACAAATCCACACAATTTATTAGATAACACTATTTCCACATGTTCACTTACCTATATGTCATTCCTATTAATCCATAGCCTCATAATTCATTACCTAATGCTGTGTTTGGAAATTTTAAGGAGAGCAGAAACGAAAAGAAGCGAAAAGAAAAGAAGAGAAGAGAAAGGAAACGAAAGGAGATATTTTGTTTATTTTTTGTTTGGATTTATGAGATAGAAACGGAAGGAAATTGGATGAAATTATTATTTTTGATGTTGTTTGGTATGGATAATAAAGGAAATGAAGGGAAGTGAAATATGTAATAGACTAAAATATCTTCTTTTTTTTTTCTAGCTGTTTAAGATATTTCTAAGGGTATTTCTGTCATTTAAATAGTCTTCTCTTCATTTCCACCGTTTTCATCCCAAAATCGGGCAGAAAATTTTTGAGCCCCTCTTTCCTCCCATTTCCGTCAACATCATCCCACTTCCGTTGCAAATAAAATTGCCACAATTAATTCCTTCCATTTCTCTTACCTTCTCTCACTTTTGGTAGATTTTATTCGATCCAAACACAGTATAAATGTCTAATTTCCCATCAATAGTTATGCTTTTCAAATCTGAAACGTTCATTTGCCTCTTTATATGATCTTCACCACATCCATGTTCACAAGAAGCACAGTTTCATCAAATTTTGAGTTTCCATCACCAACCAATTGCACAATTCACTTTTCAACTAATTATCCTTCAAGAATTTTCACATAGAACAACTTATTCATCAAATTCGTCTAGATAAATTAATTTTTTAGCAGCACATCTGCATTATTACTAATCTCATATGCCACTTAAGCATCTGACAATCATACCACAACAAATTTTAACTCCATATGCTAGTTTCTGGCTTACCTTACTTGGTTTTACACTATTTGCTCTGGTTTCAGCTTTAAACCCAATTAAACATCTTCAAAATCTTCTAAAACTTGAAATTAGCTACTCTAAACATATATCCATATATCTAAGTCATTTTCTATGCTTAAATAGTTATAAAACTCTAAAAAATACCATTTAAATTCAATATCTTACCTCATCATGAAATTGAATGAACCTGTTAGACTTCCTCGTCTACTTATATTTATTTATTTCTCCACATTCCCTTATAGAAAACATATACTTCCGGTTTATTAGTGCTAATTTATCTCTATTCCAACTTAGTTAGCACTAAGAATAGGTTAAGGTTTAAGTCTATCTCTTTTAGGAACTTTAAGAGTTTTAAAAAGAGAGAAATGTGCATGTAAAATAAAATGGAGAGAGAGGAATCAGCTAGAAAAAAGGGGTATAAGCTAGGCTTTTAGAAGGATGAAGTGACGCTTTTATCACATTGCGCCACATGATGCAATCATAGGCATTACTCTTTTATGTTGTATAAACCTTAACTATTTTAAGGTTTTTAATTAATTTCATGGGCTAATAACGATTTAGTTAGTTCAAATAGGTTTAATGTATTCATTTTGACTAAACTTTTGATTTAAATTTCATGTAGATTCCCAATTAGAGCAAAATCATAATTTCGTAAAAACAACACCCCATAGTGCATTATTTTTATTTTTTCTAGTAAATTTTCATCCAAAAATTTTTTAAACTCCAATTTATCTTATTTTGATATTATTAAATCCTTTTTTTAATTTAAAAAAAAAGGTTCCTAAATTACCTCAATTGGCTTCAAATAATTTTAATTTATTATTATGGCTGTCTAGATTATTTCAATACATTGGAGAGATGAGATTCAAGCCTGATCCATTCGTTGAGAAACCAATGTTTATACTACTAAACTATATTATCATTAACAATATCACATGTCACATGTTAAAATAATAAATAACTAGATAAATTCATTAGGCATATTTTTTTTAATGTTCATACTATAAATAATTACTATAATGCTAAAATTACAAGTATTTTTTCTTATTGTGCAAAATATTAGTAAATAAAATAGTTGTTTTACTTTACTACATATTTTAACAACTTAATATTTGAATAGAATGTGTTGATATATGATTCTTATTTACTACATTGGGCGGTCTAATGGACTTTTTGCCATGTGGATATTTTAAGTAGCTTATACAAATAGCAAATGTGAGTTAAGTAGTGAAGGTGATGACCCAACACATGCCCTCCGAGATGCTTAAACTATTAAGGGGAGTTTTGGTTGAAGACTTATGAATTTTGACAGAGCTAGGTGTTTAGAGGAAACTTCTTCAATACATCTTTCTAAAGTTAAAAGAGAGGCCACATGATCATCAAGATTGAAAGCTATTAATTTGTCAGTTTTGCTGGTTCCAATGAGTTTTACTTGTTTTTGAGAGATGTGTGCTACCTTACTTTCTCCTCTAGTTTTGCCATTTTTCCTCCTTCAATTTCTGTATTTTTTTTTTCTTGATTTCTTTAAACTTCCCCTTATCGAAATATAAGTAAAGAAGAAAATATTAACATAACCTCAAGTAAATAGAAAAATATACATATTAATAATTACCTAAGTGTGAAAATTTCATACCACTAGAGAAAAACCGTAATCTGATGCCATAACTAGAAAACATTTAGCAGCGTTGAAAAAAAAATTAATACCTATAAGCTAAAATTTATACCGCTCGACTCCTAAAATCAAAGACTAACCTTGAGAAGCATCTTATTTGAAGACCAATTGTACAATATTCACAGCAGCAAAATAACTTAAAAAAAGCCAAAAATAAAAAAAAATCACGCAAATTGAATGAAATAAAAATTTCTAGTGAGGCTAAACAAAATTTGAGAATTAGATTAAAAAAAATTAGGAAGTTTCAAGGAGAGAAGCACCTAGATGTAGTTATCTTAAGACTTAGAGTTTGACCTATGATTTCCTCAAAGAAAAAATTTCTGAAAATCTTTATTGATTTTTTTCCCAATTACAAAATGGGTAACGAATTGACCTCACCTTTAATGGATCACTTAATATAACATATATATTAATAAAGTGGAATTGGAAGGTAAGTTTCATTCATGATACTGGAGCTTTTTTGTTTATCACAAAAATATAACTAAAAAAATTTTATATCACGAAAATACCTGAACTTTTTACAAGTCTCATGTAATAAACATTTGGCTTGAATTTGGCCTTTTCTCCAACCAAAATATGACGTGGCAAATGAAATTGAATATAATATATATATATATATATATTACCTCCAAGTTGACATTATTGATTGATTTGTTTATTTTTACTTTCTCATCTCTCTCTCTCTCTCTCTCACCTTTGCACAACTTCTTCTTCATCTTCTTCTTTTTCTTTATTACCATAACCCTTAAATCAAAAAATAAAATAAGAATCTTACAAAACATATAAATAAGAATTCAAATCATATCCAGTAAAAATAAAAAAATATTAAAAATTAAATTTTCGCAAGTAAACTCACAAAGGATGTCTTTGATAATGTTGAAATTAGGAATGCAATTGGGGGGTTATTACATGATCTTGACCTACTCGACTTACAAAAAACTCTATAGGATTATGGGGCTGTTTTGAAATTTTTTTTTGCGACTCTATAAGATCACAGGTTGGGTTTGAATCGTAGTTATGACCTTATAAGGTCAACTTGATCCACTAAGATTACTAAAAATAAATACAATTTTATAACATCAAAACTTGCATGTATTTGTTTTTTATTTTTTTATAGCTCTATGATTCTATAATTTATTTTTTTGCCAAATTAAGAATATCATGCTGTTTTATGATTAGTAAAAGATTTATTCGTATTTATGTATCATGTCAGTTCTCAAGTAAAGTAAATTCTACTATATTGTATTATAAATTGATTGTTATACATCGAAAATCGATTGTCTAGCTTGCTAACTTTATTTCGTGTAGCTTTACCATCAAATGAAAAGAAATTGAAACAGATAAGTAAAATCAAGAATATATCATGAAGAAAAGGAGAAACACGATAAATAAAAAGAGAAAAAAAAAGTGTAAAGACAAAATTGGGCCAATGACGTGAGGTAAGTCGATATCATAACCCTATTGGGCAGGTTTTGGTACTGTACATAAAACCCTATAAGGTCGTGGGTTGAGTTTGGGTGACCCTATTAGGAACCAGGTCGGGTTTGGGTTTTATATGACCTATTCTTAACCCACTTCAACTGCATCTTTAGCTGAAATTGAGCTTGAAGTCCTGGCTAAGCAAGCCCAATAAAAAGTACTCAACTTTCTCTTTTCAAAATTAGATAAAGTACAAGCCTTTTTTTTCCTTACAATTATAATCATTCTTATTATGATAATCACTATAACTAAATTTAGGCTTTGATTTCAATTTTCTCTCTTAACTATCCTTCCTAAGAATTGTTAAAACCATCCTCGTAATGGCAACCGTTTTATTGTCTTTATTATCCTTACGATTGGAGGGGTAATTGGAGTCCACATTCCCATCATTCTAGCTAGAATAGGGATAGGAAAGGGTTTGAGGATCCTAAATTCATATTGGAAGAGTCCAAGTTCATTCCTCAGAGGCCGGCAGAGAGATATATGATCCTCGAGTTTTACGCAAGCGTAATTTGTAATAATTATTAAAATTGACAATAAGATGCTAAGAAAGTATTAACACATATGAAATGATCCAAACACCAATCTTAAGAAATTAAAGTCAAATAAACTCAATGGAATCCAATTAGAGTCTTTCTTTCTAGAAAAATTACGATTTTATGCTTAAGCAGGTTTTAGAGTAAATTAGAACTCGAAATTTAATTAAGATAGATAAAGTGAATTTTGAATTTATTTGAGAAGTTAAATCATAATTTATATCAAAGATGAATAACAAGTCATAAACTGATTAAATTGTCAAATTCTAGTACTTGTAAAAAAATTAATGGTATAGATTATGCCATGTGGTATCGTGAAAAGAAGAAGAAAAACTATACCTCCCCATCCAAAAAATTTGGATGCTACCCCCACCCCCTTTTCTCCCTTCATCTTCTCATTTTCTTCATTTCTTTCTTCACAAAAAACCTCCTATGACCATATAAGTAGAACGCCTCCAAAATCCCTATTTAAGCAATTTTAGTCCATATTTAAGCTATTATAATGAAAGATTAGGGTTAAGACTAGTTTTCTCCTTTTTCCTTAAGACAATGAAGATACACGAACATCAAGGGGCTCAAGAGTTTCATAATTCGTAATACCCAAAACCCAAGGTAAGAAAAGTGCTTTAAACTTGAATTTTAGCTCTTTTTATAACTTAATAAGCTCCCTTAGTGATTTTTGTCCTTGGGTTATAGCTTGAGATTAGAAAGCCGAGCAATGAAGATAGAGAAGCCACTAAAAGTTCAATAGAATTCGTGGCAAATGAAGATGGGGAAGCCACTCAAGGTTCAATAGAATTTGTGCCAAGGTAAGCATAAGATTCTAAAAATGCATAATGTGAGTATTTTAGCATTTTAAGCGTGAAAATTAACTTGGGGAGGCTAATACATATTTGGAGTGCCAAGAAATCAAGTTCTATAGGGATTTTGAAGTCTTAAATCCCCCTTCTAGCTAATGCAAGTGAAATCTATTGTTGGAATGAGGTAAGATATCAAAACTAACTTATTTTCTTGAGATTATGATAGTTTTAGAGTTGGGTCTACTGTGATAGTGTTGTATGGCATGATTTAAAGGTCGGGTTTGTTGAAATAAGTTGTGAGGAATGGATTTTGGCGTAGTTGATGTTAGAGTTGTAAAATAATGGATTCATGCTTAGATTTTGAGAAATTTATGATTAAACATGTTTTTAAGGATGGTAATCATAATAAACAAATATTAGGCTCAAAGATGATCTTTTACTTTTTGAAACCCCTAAAAGTTGTCCAAAAACACTTTTTGTACAAAAACCCGAGTTTAAGCACAAAACAATGAAAACCTAGAAGAGCATAGATGGAACACGAGGTCGTGTATCATCTCATGCTCCTCTCTGACATAAAAAACTCAAAGAAAACACATATCCTTTAAAAAACACGATTGGAACACGAGGTAACATATCCAACTGTGCTTCTCTCTGTCTCCCAAAATGCCTTGAAACCCAGAAGAACACGGGGACATACATGTAGCCGTGTCCAACCCCCCCCCCCCCCCCCCCCACCCCAAAATAAAGAAGAAACACTTCTATCTAACCCCTCTTAACTTTGCCTTTTCTTTTCCAAATTGCAAGAAACTTGACTTGGTTCTTCCTTTGACCTTCTAAGACCTTCAAAATACGTATTTAGCAAGCTCTAATACCCTATATACGATGTACATCCTCCAAACACATTTAATCTAAACGTCTCACATGAATGAAAGTGATTAAAACTTAATAATCAGAGTAGGATACTAAGAGCTAAATGAGATCGGTGGACTACGGGAACCTATTCTTAAAAGGTCAAGAATCGAGACTTACAAAGTATAGTTCACTAAGGGTTGGTTAACCTAAGCTTCAAAACCAACCCCAACCCGCATAATTAACTAGATGACTTAGCTAGATGAAACAAATGGCCCATTTAAATATTATCCTCGAGTGGATATAGTTAAATTAGAGTGACTTAGATATAACAAACAACTTAAAAGAAATAAAGGTAGTAAAACTTGAACTAATTCTTGATTTCTACTGTAAGCAGTTATTAGACATTGAGCTTCATAAGGGATTTGAAAGCTCAAACCAATTGACAGGTACGTAGTAATTGCATGTTGCTTGTTAGGATAGTGTTAATAACCAGACTAAGAATTTGAACTTGGCTTAATTGAATGTTAATTGCTGTTTGACCACTTACTCCAGGAGTGGCACCCTCGGACTGGGTTGCAAATCCAACCACAACTTTGAGATGATGCGGTAGTTTAGGTGTTTAGGCCCTATGGTGTGTGGTTAGGCTTAGCGGGTAATCGATAGGGAAATTTTCAAGATCAAGCAATTGACTAACAACAGGTATGAAGTTGTGACTAGTTATATGGTATTATAAAGTGTCACAATGGACCATGCTCGTTGGTAGCAATCTGAGAGGAGATGACCTAGACGAGATTACTTCTTTTTTTTTCTTTCTGGTAAGTCTTGGGGACTTATCAAACCCCCCTCTTCGATGTGTGATCCACTGAGAGAACCCCTACCCCTTTTGTTTGGTAGGAGTCATGAGTACTTTTGTGCATGTTGGATTTCTGTGATGCTAAGGATACCTTGTTTGTTAACTTTAAATAAAATATACTAAACTATGGTTGATGCATTAGATTATGAGCACGTGACATGTGGTGTGTGCTCGTATTACTGTGTACTGGGCTTTGAGACTAATTTTTTAATATTTCAGGTTTCATTGGTGATATGATAGGGAGGAGTGCTACGCAGGATGGCTTGGTTAAATGGTAATGTACGAGACATGGGTTTTATGAGCTTTTTTCATGTGAAAGTTTTATTGTAATCATGTTTTTTTATTTGGATAATTGTAATCAAGTAACAATCAAGGGCTTTTGTTCAATTTAACATGGACCTTTAAGTCCAAAAGTTTTGTGGTTAAGTCATACTTATTTGATGGGCCCTATGGATAATCTTTATAGATAACTATTTGTGATACTTATTTTCTAAACAAATTGAATTTATAGGTTTTGATGAACCCAGACCTTGAATAATCAATTGTTACTCTACTAGGAATTTTATAAAGATTAATAATGATTTTTCAATTTAAAACTTAATTAGAACCCACTCAATAATGGAATGCCTCGTACATATCGCTTTGAGGCGATGTGTGCAGCAAAATAACCACATCTTTAAGCACCCCAAGGGTCGTGTCATTTCAATATATCTAAAAAGACCAACCCTAATTTTTTCTTTTCGTTTTGCTAAACTTAAATATTAATTATTAACCAAGATTTATTGAAAATGAATAAAATATATATATTACAATTTACATCAATCATAATAGTAGTAATGATAATGTCATATTGTAATAAGCAATATTATCTTGATACGTAAGAGTATATAATAGGTAGGATTATTCTGTTATATAATGTTATTATAGTTAAGTAATCATACTCAATATTGATTAATTTATTATATCCACGTGATAAATATTATGATGTGTTAATAAATCAATTATATAAGATCATAATTATTATATTATTTATAGTGTGCTATTATAGTTATAAATCACCATGTTATAGTTACATTATAACTAGTGTCACAATATTTATGAGCTATTCTAGTAGTATCATTATAATTTAACATTTATGCTTATAAGAAATGTTATTAATGAATGTATAATAATCTTAATACTATAAAATTTAGTATGATATTTAGCATAATATAACATTTAGTATGATGAAGTAATAATGAATATAACACATAATGGTATATTAAATATAACATTACATAATTGCACATCACATTATTATGATATTATAATAACAATTTTATTATTGTAATTTTAAAATAATGGTAATAATAACATCTCATTATTAAATCTGCTATAATAAAATTATAAACTAAAAGAACTATTAATAATACATATCTATGAATTGACAGGTGCCATTGAGTTTTTTTTTTTTTTTTTTCCACGCAGGTGCTATTGAGTTTAAACGTAACTTTTAATATATGATTATACATGTATATTGTGTATAACGCAAATCATGAGTTATAAATGTATGTTTTAGATATATTATAAATATTTAGTAATTCATTAAATGAATACATCATATAAGTGTACGTGTGTATTATAAAACTCGGATTATATGTAACATATTATATAGATATCTATTAATATTAAGTTTATATGTCTATTGTAATCCCTCGAATTTTCAATTGCCAACTTCAGTAATTGACTCGATAAAAAAAAAAAAAAATCAGTTATAGGAGCCAAAGTTGAACTAGTAAAACCAAGATCCTGACTTTCCATCTACAAATCTACTTGACACATTAAAATCAAACAATATTATAGAAAATTCTTGAAGGTAGATTAGGAAACTTAGGTGAAACTAGAAGACATATACGTACAATTTAGACGCAGCTTGACGATTTGAAAATTTGAATGATTCAACTTTATTATGTTCTTTAGCTAACAGGATTCAAATAAAACCTTACACTTGCAGTGGAATGCCAAATTAGATTAATTTATTCTATTTTTTTTTCCTTTCTCTTCCCATTTATATTTTCTAAATTCCTCTATGGAAATAGCCTATCGAGTCTTTTATCCCAAATCAAACTCACTTAGTTTAATCTAATTATTTTGCTCCTTCCCTGATTTTATTCCAACAAGTTAATAGAACTTCACATGAATTAGCAAGTTGAGATAGTTGGACAAATGTACCATAGAATCCACAACACCACCTATGAAAACATCATAAACACTACCTGCTCATTCATTTCGCTGTAATTGTAATTCTATTACAACAATATTCCTTACAAATAGCTATTGTGACATTTAGTTCACTAAATAACGATTTTATAGTGAATCCCTATTATAAAAAATATTAAATAACCATTCTCTATTCAAATCTATGAACACTAATTCGATACTAGAATTATCTTTTTTTTTTTCCCAAAATACCACAATTTAAATAAAAAATTAATAAAAAAATTCTATTACAACTCTATTTCATTATTTCATAATAGAAATTATATTACAGTCTTATTTGTTTAGTGAAATGAAGGTGTCATATGGTTGCTCAATGAACCACCATGGCCATTGTCGGGGCTGTTGTTTGCGCCTTCTGGAGCCCCTGCCGAGCACATAGGAGCAGCCAAGATAGGCACACTAAAGCCCACACCGATTAGCAATAAAGCTAATAGCGACATCCGATGGAGTCATCACTTGAGCACCCAAGAGCCCTCACTAGTACCAACAACGACCATCATAGAGCCATCCTCGACCCTTAGTAGAGCCAATAATGGTATGTTCTTTTTTTGTTTTTCTTTTTTTTCAAATCTAAACCAGCAAGGCCAACAACCCTTAGCCATCTACATAAGTTGTTGCAGTGAACACTAGGGTAGAGGAGGAGAAGTTGTGACAGTTGTCCTGCATCTTCATTGTTGAGAAAAGTGGATTCCTCGAGCTAAACAAACCACCCTTGTTACTGGACATAGGTGTCACCATGAGAGAAACTTTCTACCCTCACTCCCATCAAATCATGTTGACTTTCCCCATCTTCTGTTGTAGTTTCCCTTATTTGTTTTCTCTTAAAGCCACAGTGAAGTCAGGAGAGATCAAACATAGTGAAAGCTGCTCAACTACGTGAATGACAGCAAATGAACGCTGCATTTCCCTAAGCTGATTTGCCCCCGTCGACTCTAGTTTCCTTACTGGAAATTCACAACCATCTGATATGATCGCGGTCAAATCAAAGAGTAAGTTGGGGTAAAGACAGCAATGGACATAAATGTCACCACGAGAACAACCCCTCATCTCCATCTCTATCATAGCACCATGACTTTGATATCAAAATTCACAATGAATGTTCACTCCCATTCTTATCAGTGTCATGGACAAACAAGGCTGACTCCTTAGAATTCCAACAATGGTAGAAAACATGGGCATGTATAGTGACAGTTGTGAGTTGTCCTTACTGTACCTTCTCGGGCAAATAGGGAATTTTTAGTCTAGATTTATACCTCCATTCCTTATCCTACTGTCACAAAAATTTAACAAGAACCTTGAATATTCCCAGCAAGATTAGAACTGAAACATATCATGGCTATTACCTTGACAAGTGGCACTTCCAAAAGATGCTCTTTGACTCCAGCAATAACTGCCAACGATCTTAAGGATTTGTTTTATTCTTTCCACCTCTAGGTCGTTGCTATCCTAGCCAATACGCTAGTGGCAAGTTAGACTGTGTGCCATCAAATCCACAACAAAATTTGAATGTGAACGTTTCCCCTTTGACAGCTAGCTGCTGGTGTCAGGTTGGAAAGAAATCAACCATGCGCCCCGCTGTAATATAAAGTAAGCGTGGATGACCACCACTCCTTTTTGCATCTCTTCCGTTTCCCATTCTCCTCAACTTCTAACTTCCTTTTTCCATGATCACTTGAATTGGTGCAGTAGCTTTCCCTTTCATTTCCTTCATACCAGCAAATTGACTAGAATCCTTCACGTGCAAATGCCATATTCCCTTTCACCATCAAGGAGAACACAATAATAGAAAGAGGGATAAGTAGAAGCTCATATAGTGGCCCAAGTATCCTAAGGTGGATGTTCATTCCTTAAAGCTCAAATAATTCTTCCATGACTTAATATGAGAATGAGATGCCACGCCCTATGCTAGTAAAGATGATCTCACCTAATTGAACCTAACAAATGTAGTGTATAATAGGGAGCAGCATTGTCCTAGGTAGTTGCATATTAAGAGTCGCTAATTTTGAAAAGAACCTCTAAAATTTGTAACTAGTATACCTGGTTTGATTCTATGGCCTCTTATTTAAGCAAAACCAATTATACTATCAAAAAGTACTCGATAAACTGAATGAAATCGATTATTCATTTATTTAAAATTGATTAGAAACGAAAAAATTCTATGCGATTAAAGTTTAGGCCTTAGAATTTCAGAAAAAAAAAAAAAAAACTTAAAACTCCTATAGATTAGTTGCTCAAATGGGATATAACACTATTTCCTAAGGTAATCTCTGGATCTCCTCCTTAATTCGGGTGAATTTGATTTCGATGGTGACCTACTCGAAGACTATTATGACAATTAAGTGGCTATGGCAGTGCAACTAACGAAAGAGAGAAGCTCTTATGACACAAGATATGTAGTATTGAGGGCATTCAATATCCTTGCTTCCCAGTCTTGGGAAGCTGTTAAATAATCCCAAATCAATTCAAAGAAAGAACTCTCAAAGCCTGTGAGTAAATTGGCAATAGGATAATGTATTAATTTAGATGATGGCGATGATGAAAATGATGTCAACAGAGATGCGACTCGTGCCCTAATAGCTAAAGTAGATTAACTTGTAGTAATTTTGGATTTTGATGAGGAAGACTAGGAAGAGAAATGGTGGAATCCCTTCAATCTGTTTCAAGATGTTGTCTTGTCAACTGAAGTTAGAAAGCTTTTGCTAACAAATACTGAGTATAAAAACGACAAGTTAACTCGATCAATTAGGATTGCCAAGATTATGGCAAAGGGGATATTTGGAAGAAAATGAATATTACATTGGAATGTTCAAAGGATGTTGAGGACGAAGAGAGTTGTGTTCACTCTTTTGTCCTTATGGATGACCTTGGTTATGTTTATCACGTCTATGGGATTGTTGATAAAAACATAGAGACCATGGTTGAGTTATCATGTAGCAAGGAAACACGAACTCTACCTTAAAGCTGCTAGGGACTATTTTGACCTGTAGGCATAATGAACGGGTGAGTATACATCCTATGATCTCTATATTTGATTGTGCTTATAATGTAATGCATTTATAACTATATTAATAACTTGAAATGCATGTGGGGCTAGGTTATGCTTGTGCCTACCTTATGTTTGAATTGTGTTGCCAAGATATCATAACTTATCTAAACAAGTTAAATGTGTGATTAAGTAATATAGCGATGTTATGAAAGTCTGTGAAATTGTATGGTCATGAAGTATAAATGAACTTAAACCATATTTGACTAAAAATGATAAATGAATCATGCATATCATAACACTCTGCATCGTCGAAGGTCGTCATCGCCCTATAATGAACTAAATAAGCTGCTATCATGGAGTGTAAATGCAAACTATGGGCCCTATCCTTGACAAGTATAAATTAAAATGTACTTAGAGGTATAGCCTATTGTTTAGGGCCACATTAGTATCATTATTCAAGATTGTACCCACTTCGGGACCATATGTTTATACTTAAACTCTATTTTACATGTATGACTAAACAAGTTTTTTAATAGTTTGGGTCCCGAAGTTGAGGATTCTGCGGAGTTGATAGTAATGGAGGTCTCTTTTAACTCTTATCACGAAGAGTGTAAATATGTTCTACACATGGTTACTGATAGACCTTATGTATTTGCTTATTTGTTTGTCTACATTGCATGAGCTTGTTTTAATACTTGTTTAATATTGCTTGAATAGTGTGGGGTAAGGATTGTACTTCACTGAGTTGTGGTTGCTCATTTCCCAGCAATTTATTTTTGCAGGTTGGTTGAAAGCTGAGAATGAGGTAAGATCTAAGTGTAGAGCATACCAAAAGATTGTATTCCAAGCGTTAAGTAGCAGAATAGGAACTTGCAGCACTGAACTTAGATTGGGAGATGCATTTTGAAATTGAAATTTTCTTTCTTAAACACAGCCAATGTTTCTCTTAAACTTAGGTTCAACTTATCTTATTGTTTGGTAAAGTATTCGACTCTCTGCGATCCTTGTGTTCCATGGAATATTGGTATCCTTAACTATTTTCATACATATAATAGTAAGTGTATGATTAATTTGTCTTACAAGCTCTAGCTTATAAGACGGTCCTCATATTGTAGGTACACACGTGATGTAATGACTTTAGGGCAATCCTAATAGACCCTTTTTGGGTTGTGACAAGATATCTCCAATTACAAAAGAATCTAGAGCTGGGGTTTCTTCATTGAAGGAATCTAGATCTCCCATCTTCAAGGTGTTCGGTGATCTCATATTATTGTTAATGTTGTTGTTGCTATTGTTGTTAAGGTGTCGCTTCTCCTCCCTCTTTCTCATGTTATCTACTAGAGCTAAGGTTCCTTCTTTGTTGTTGTTGTATTTATTGTTTGGGAGGAACAAGTATACTTGACTAGTGGTATATTTGCTCCAATTAAAATTTTGAATCAAAATTTATTAGAACCACTATGAAATCGAAATTCAATAAACATGTTGGAGTTTTCATTCAAAATGGAATTAGAATAGCTTCTAAGATTTTAGATTTTTTTCTTTTTTATTTGAGGGTTAGGGTTAGAAAGAAGAAGAATAAGAAGTGGTTTATATATATATATATATATAGAGAGAGAGAGAGAGGGGGGGGGGAGAGAGATGGCGAAGTACAAAAATAAAAAAAATGTAACTTGATGGAATTTTTTTTATTCAATTTCTTTTGCCATATCATATTCTAGCCAGAGAAAAAGCCTAATTTCAACAAAACAAACTTTAAGTGAAACTTTTAGAAGGTTCAGATAAGACGATTTTTTTATGTATGTATTTCTGTTACAAACCAAACAATTCAGGTATAATGAATGAAAATTACCCTTAAATTAGATATCCTCAATTCATATTATATGTGTTTTTTTATTTTCAATTTATGAACTAACATTCCAAAATAAAAGTCGACCTATTAAATAGGCTAGAACTTTCAACTCGAGAATATTACATGTACGTGGTATTTTCAAAAAAAAAAAAACATAAATCTAAATGGTATAAAAATAATTACATAAATAATATTATTATATCGTAAAAGAAAAATGAGATATAGATTTTTTTTTATATTGCTCTCTATAAATGTGATACACATATAATTATACGTGTATCACACCTATAAGGTGTCATAGATAGCTTGTCTAATGCTTTATAATTACTTCTGCATGCTTTCTTCTCTCTCGAATATTTCCATAGACTTTGTTTTGTTTTTTTTTATTGATTGATGCAATTGATATAGAAACGCATGGTCCAACTAGAAATTTACTGTCATGTTTCTTCAATTGCTTTGTTGACAATATTACATGAAGTGTGTGGTCCAGATTAATTATTCATTGCCTCCTGTGTTTCTACTATCTAGATAAAAAAATATTAAATAATAAAATGCAGTATTGCTACTTTCTTATGCGATTCAAAGATTTTAAATAATTTTGCGCATGTAGGTCACTATCTTATCGCAGATGGAATATGCAATACAAATACAAATAATGGTATCTCACTTCATAATGCGACATAGCAAATATTAATTTGGTATTTATTTTTATATAATTTGTATTTGTGTTTTTTTTTTTAAATGCTCGACACTATGTCAAACTGATTTGGACAACTCCATTATAAGATGTTACACTTAAGAGTTTCTTAAAAAACTAGCTCATGTGATGGTCCTATTTAAAGCTTTATTTGTTCTCATAAGTCATTAAATGAATCCATTAAAGATATCATAAGATGTATCATTATATGTATTGTTTGCTATTTGATAGAGGAAACATGAGGAAAAGAAAGTTTCAAAAAAAGCTTTATGTGTGAAAGGTTTTGCTTTTACATTAAGGTAAAAATATGGGGAAATTACAAATTATTCTCCTAAACTTTTACTACGGATGCACCCCTTAAACTTTCAATGCAAGCTTTTTTACTCCTTAAACTTTAAAAAAGTTGCACAACTAAAGAACACTTAACATTTTATCTTAAAACAACACAAGGGAATTTGCAAAATATTCCATTGTCACCTATATGAGGATCCACCCCAAAACTTTCATCTATGTGTGGATATAACCTTACCCCCAACACTAGATTTATGGAAAATGTTGATTGTTCTTAATCGTGCCAAATTTTAAAGTTGAAGGAGTTAAAAAGCCCACTTTGAAAGTTGAAGAGGCAAATATGCAACTTGGTAAAAGTTTAGGGGACTAATTTGCGAATTTCCTTAAAAATATTCTATAAAGTTTAAGCTAGTGATTCATACACAAGAGAATTATTTTTAGGTGTGGATTTTAAGTATCGAGAATATATATCATAAAATGATGGAGCCATTGAGAAAATGTGAAATGTAGAATTCAAACAAGTGAATGGGATGTGATAGCACACCAAGTGTTCAATGTGTGTTTATGATATCTATAAAAAAGCTATTCTAGCCAACTATAATATCAACAATGTTTTGATTGGTCATGCCATGAGTAAACCATGGACGTGAAAAATAGATTTCAAACGGTGGCAGTTATGATGAAAATTTAAGATTAACATGTACCACATGTAGATGAAAGATATAGGAAATAAATATAATGGAAAAAGCAAGAACAACTCTAGTAGATTAATATATGGCTGAAGCACAATTGAGATAATTTAGCCATACATACAAATGTGCTTTGATTTTGATAGTGTGGCATTTAGCCACTGAAATAAGGTGAGTTTGGAGAAACCAAAAGTGGAGAAGCAATACAATATGTTTAGGTACTAATAAAAATATGGATTATGATAAATTATGGTGGAAAAAACAATTTATGCAATCCGTTATGCTTTTTTTAGAATAAAGCTTGATGCATCTAGGTTGTGCTTCAAAGAGTGTAAATAGGTTCAACTATTTGTGAGTTATTCGAATTCCATTCGATATTTAATTTTTTTCATTTAAAGTATGGCTAAATTCAAGGTCAAGTTATTCAACTAGAATGTCAAACTCATTTTGAGTTTCATAATGCTTAACTTGAATAACTAGTGAGCCTAATCGATATTAAGTTAAATTGAAATGTTAATGTGTTTGAAAAGAGTTTGGTTATTAATAATATATTAATTTGAATAAAGAATATTTATTTGATAAATTGAGTTTTAGTGTCACGTTTAGTAAGTAGGAATGATCTAGAATGAATGGAATGGATTGGAACATAATGAGTTTGAGAATAACAAATCCATTCATATATTTGGAAGATTATATAGAATGAAATGACTAAAAATAATTGTCGGGAATATTCTTAATATGCATGATAAGATAAAACAGTAATTACACTATATATAATTGATAAAGGTGGAATAGAATCGCAATTATGCCTTCAAAGCTAGAATTGTCAATTCCAAAGAATCACGATTCCAGCTTCTAAAAATGCTTACAAACATTCGAAAAAGGAATGAAAACCAGAATCTCAATCCAATTCTTGTCAACTCCTACGTACCAAACGTGCCATAATGGTTTAATCGGGTCAGATTTGAAAATTGATTAATATTAGCTTTAAGTTGAGCATGGGTTTTAAAATTTAAACTCGATTAAACCACAACTTTAAAAATTTCAAGTTCATGTGTCAATATTATACTATGTTGACCCAAATTTTTTTATGTAAAACCTTGTACTTAACTTACATGTACCTAAAAGTGCTTAAGTCAACCCTCATGAACCAAGAACATCGGTGGATGCTTTGCCATGCAAGTAGCCATTTAGGTGAAAATATTTCATCAATAGCACGAGGAAAAATGATTATATTATGTAAAGTAAGCCAAATGAGGGGTACCATGCGTTTGAGGTTGTGATTGAAGTTAGCATTTGATAAGAATCAACAACTAGGGATTAAAGTTGTAATGCAACGTTATCTTAGCATTCTTACATATATTCTAATATGTTTTTTTATATATCCTTCTAATATAGTTATTAATTTTGTCTTGTTTCACAAAAAATTATATTAACATTGATGTGCTCATTTTATTATTTACTAAGATAAGACAAAACTGGCTAAACAAGTTGTTCTATCACTAAAATAGCAATTAAACCCAACATACTCTACCTAAGAAGTCCACCATGCTTCCCGTGGGTTTTCCTATAGAGAAAACTTCTTTATGATGTCTTTCTAAAGTTGAACAAAAGCCCTACAGTAGGATTAAAAGCTTTTATTTTATTAGATTTACTTATTCTAATGAGTTTTACTTGTCCTTGAGAGATGTGTGTTGCCTTGTTCACTCCCCGAGTTCAGTCATTTTTTCTTCTTCAATTCCTTCAAGTTTTTTTGGATTTCTTTAAACTTTCCATTAACTAAACACAAAGAAGAAAATATTTACATAACCACAAGCAATGAAAAAAAACATATTAATAATCACTTGATAGTCAAAACTTCACACCACCAGAGAAGCATTATAGTTTAATACTATAATTAGAAAACATTTTATAATGTAGAGGCAATTGCATTCTAACATGCTTATAAGTTGAAATTTATACCAATAGACTCCTAAATATCAAAGGCTAATATGAGAAATGATTTATTTAAAGACAATTCATACAATATTCATAGCTAAACATCTCCCTAGTCTAGGTCCTCAAAACGAGGACCTAGAACCACCTCATCCTGATGGTGAGGTGGTGTGGACCAGTGGACTCATTGATTCACAAACAGACGGGTCTAAACGAGTTCGATCCTTTAAAAAAAATCCACATTTTGGATAGGAAAAAATTATGCTATAATTATTTTAACAATATGACACTTCAGGATTCTGAAAATATATATCATAAGTAATTTACTCACCACCGGCCTTTTGGTCCTCTTCAAGCACCTCTTGCATTATGCTGTGAATGTGATTTGGCTTTTGTGTCTCATCTTCACATATAGGATGACAAATAAGGATTCTTTGCTCAAAGATGGGTGGGATGACATTATATCTAATCTACTCCACTTCATTTGTATCAAGGTTATAACTGAAATCGAACGACTCAAGGTCTTCATTCGTGATATGGTGTCTCCGTTTAGATTTCATTGATGAAGTTATAGCCTTTACTTTGTCACTGCTTTTTTTGTTTTTTTAGAAACTACGATGGAAGAATTATGCCATGTTACACCTTGCAAAAGATACAACTCTCAAAGTGCAAAAAAAAAAAAAAAAAAGAAAAGAAAAAAAGAAACACAGACTATAATGAAATATCTACAATTTGTTTAAATGAGTAGCACATGTTATGCAATAAGAGCGACTTAAAAACATATAAGAAGTGCAATTAGTTTGTGGCTCAATGTGATGCGTTTAATTGATTGTAAACATGATTTTTTTTTTTTTTTGCATGTTTGCAAAATTTTTGGAGAGTTCATCTGTATTTATATATGGTCGTGTTCGAGTGAAATCGAGGAAGCGTGGAAGATGAATGTTCAAATTTTAAAACTTTCATATTGCACTTGCCAGAACGTTAGCTGGCAAATCATTATAGATTGGGAAAGATTGATAATATTTAAAATGCTAAATGGCAAAGGTGAGTTTCAAAAAATCATTTCGCAAATCCTGCTCAAACAACGTCTAATTTGTTCATATGATTTTTCAAAAAAAAAAAATGTTAAAGATGAGAATATCTTCAAATCGTTCACATCTTCATGTTACATACTCAATTTATATTCTGTTGTGCACATTAAATTTTTTGAATTTAAGTCCCTTTGTCTAACATTAACACGAAACTTCAAAGAAATTGTGCATTGTACTCATTAGTCAATAGTCATTCACAAGGCTTAGACTAGCTTATAAGTCATGGGAACTTTTGCTTTATTGATATCTTCACCTGCATGCACTAATATTAGATTATCCCTTATCTATGTCAGGAGAACCATGTTCTTTTTCAAAACTTGCCGCAGCTTTTAGGTTTTGTTTTGTTTTTTTTTACCTAGGACCCTTATTAGACCTGCTTGTTTGGATGGATTCATTGGAAGGGCCAACCTGGCGAGTCCTTATGGCGATTTCGAACTGCCTACGAGATGGGTCCTAGTTCAAACTCAAACCGGGAAAATGTCTAATCACAAGAGTAAAATAACTTTGAATATTTCTAAAAGCCCAAAAAACCAAAAATCACGCAAATTGAATGAAATGAACTTCTAGCACTTTTATCTAACTTAAACTCAAATTGAGAGTTATATAAAAAAAAAGTTGAAAGTTTTGGAGAGATAAGCATATGGGTAGAGTTATCTTAAGGATTTAAAGCTAGACTTATGATTTCCTTGAGTTGAATTTTTTCAAAAATCTTTATTAATTTTTTTTCAATAATTACACGATAGGTGACACATTGACCTCACATTTAATGGATTACTTGTTATAACTCATGTATTAACAAAGTGGAATTTGCTTGCCTCCATTCACATTCTTTGAACAAAGCTAATTTATAAAATTTGGGGAAAAGTAAGTTTCTAGTTCTTCGCATTTTACTGTTCATAAACCTTTTTTTTTTTCCTATTGAAGTCCTTAACATTTATAAAAGCTTGCAAAACACAACGTCGTTAGTTTTTTTTTTCAATAAATATTTTCCATTTGGCACACTTTTACTTGCTGCAAATTATTAATTCAAATTAATAAAATAACTAAATTAAGATAAATTAACAAAATGATTATAAATAACTAAAAATTGAATTAAAAGAAAAAAAATTAAAAAGAAAGAAATACAACATTCAGTAGAAACAAATAAGACGAGAAACATGTTCGGCAAACATCTTAACAGCTTTTCTTGACTCCATTGATCATGCGATCAAGAACTTCATCAGCGTTTCATCATTCCATTTCTTCCAAATCAATACGGCATTCAATGAAATATACCCAAATTAAAAAAAAAAAACAAAAGCAAAAGGGACGATGAGTCTAACTTCTCTTCATGAATCTCGGTATTTTGGTGCACACATGACATATTGTAAGATTGTTTTCTAAAGATTTGGGAATTAGAAACAATAGGAAAAGAAGGAGAATTTATTGTTTCTTTGTTATATAAGGTAAACATGTGTTGAAAAACTAAGTTTTTATAGTGATAAACAAAATTTTCTATATTTCTTAATTTTATAGCTTTAAATTAATTTTTTGAAATTTTCATTATTTTTTGAATTTTGTTGTAATTTAGTTATTTTATTGATTTAAATTAATAATTTATAGTGAATGAAAATGTGTCCGGTGTCAAGACTTAATGGAAAAACTAATGACGTTAAGAAAGTCATTGTTTGTAAGTTTTAACAAAGGCTAAGGACTAAAATAGAAAAAAGAAAAGTTCGGGACTCATACAAAAATAGTAAAACGTTAAGGACCGAATACTATAATTTTCCCTAAAACTTACCTATTAAATAAACTAGAATTTTCAACTCTAACTTTTTAATTTTTTTCTTCTGGGTTCAACATGTCGAGTCACTTTATCCAACTAAATTGTACAACTATATTACAAGATAAAAAGCTTAGTACTAGAGGTTCCACCTATGAGTTTCTTAAAGTTCTACTTTAAGATCTTTGTATCTTTTCATAAATCATTAATAGATCCATTAAATATATTAGGAGGTGTATCATTGTATGTATTGCTTGCTAATTATATCATTTTGGCATAGGAGATATGAGGATTTTTTTTTTTCAAAAGCTTTACATTAAGAAAAACATCATATATAGTTTAAGCTAGTGAGTCATAAATAAGAGAAATATTTTTAGGATGGGGTCTTAAATATCAAGAACAAGTATCTTGAAATGATGGAGGCATAGAGAAAATGCGAATCAACAAAAAGAGAATGGAGTATGAGTACATCAAGTATTCATTGTAGCTACACCATGTATTCACTTTAGCTATATGATATTGGTAGAAAAGTTATTCATGTCAACAATAAAATCAACAACGTACTAATCAGACATGCTATGAGTAAACCATGTACACGAAAAATAGATGTTGAATGGTGGCAATGATAATGAAAATTTAAGATTAGCACGTAACCATGCAAAAAAAAGAAAAAAAGAAAAGAGAGAGAGAGAGAAAACAAATATAATGAAAAAAAAAGTAAGAAAAGCTCTTGTTAATTGAAACATGGGTGAAGTAGGGTTGAGATAATTTAGCCATATATACAAATGTGCTTTTAAATACGACACCAACATTTAGGCACTAAAATAAGCTAAAGGTGGATAGAAGCAATATAATATAGATCGTGACATATTGTAATAAAAAAAGACAACTTACACAATTTTTTGTTTTTTTTTTTGAGTTTGATTCTATATTTACTTTATCTTTATTTGAGATTAGTGAGGTTGAATTTAAGGATAAGCTATTCAACTAGTATATCGAGTTCATTTGGAGTTTTATAATGATTAACTTTAATAGCTAGGGAACTTAATCAAGATGAGGTTGAATTTAAATGTTAATTAGCTCGAGACAAGTCTCGATATTAATAATATATTAACTTGAATAAAGAATATGTATTTGCAAAATTAAGTTTTAACAAGTTTAATCGAGCTGGGTATGGAAATTAGCTTTAAGTTAAGTACAAGTTTTAAATTTTAAACTTGGTCAAATTGTAACTTTAGAATTTCCAATTGATTTTAAATTCAAGTTCAATTTTATAATGCGTTGACCCAATTTTTTTTTACAATCTTACCTATACCTAACTTGCATGAAACTAATTGTGCTTGGGACAACCTCATGATTCCTATAGTACGAGTGGCCATTTAGGTGAAAATTGTTCATTGATAAGGTGTGATAAAATATTATATTATGTAACTTTATTATGTAAAATAAGCCAAATGCGGTGTATCATGCATTTGATGTTGTGATTGATGTTAGTATTAAGCAAGAATCAACAACTAGGGATTAAAGTTGCAATGCAACTTTATTTTGAAATTTTAATATGCTATTTATATCCTTTAATTGGAATTAAAAAAAACAGTAATTCATAATTATTAATTTTGTCATATTTCACAAAAATTATACTAACAATGATGTCCTTATTTTATTCTTAGTCGATAAGTTGATTGAATTTTGTTTCCTCCTCTTGATTAACCAAAGACCCTTAAGACTGCAACCCAAGAAGTCCACCATCTTTCCCGCCCTTTTTCTTTTCCTACTTCCCCTTCCTCCATTTCCAATCTGCCGGTTTCATGCATGCATCCTCTACTTCGGTTATGTCAGCACACGTTTCTTTCTCTCCATTTCAGTCCCTTCTCCTCCTCCCTCTTCCCAGCTGCCGCTAAACCCTCGCGCTCACTGTCCTTCTCTTTCTCTCTCTTCTCGACGAAACCGAAAATCCGCAGAATGTCCTCCAAGCCCTCTGCATTCGATGCACTAATGTCCGGCGCACGCGCCGCCGCAAAGAAAAAGCCTCAATCTTCCTCCTCCTCCTCACTTCCCTCGTCCAAGAAACAACGCAAATCACCCGATGGTTCCTCCTCTCCCGAAAACCCTAAGCCTACTTCTAAACCCTCCTTAAACCCTAACTCCGTACAGAACCAATCAGATTCTGCGATGGATGTTGTTGAAAACGAGAAGGTAAATGAAGTTGTTGATTCCAATCCATCACCTTTAGAAGTGAAAAAGGCAAAAAAGCCTAATGCCTCTGCGTCGAGAGTGGCAGAATTGAAGGAGAAGATTGATTCATTGAAGAAGAAGCCGTCGGACTTTGATCCAAAGTCGGTTGTGTGCTGGGAGGATAATGGGAAAGTTCCTTTTGTGTTTTTGTGTTTAGCGTTTGATTTGATTTCGAATGAGACAGGACGGATTTTGATTACGGATATTGTCTGCAACGCGTTGAGGACGGTAATGGCCACCAGCCCAGATGATTTGTTGGCCGTGGTTTATCTATCGGCAAACCGGATTGCTCCAGCACACGAAGGCCTGGAGCTTGGTATCGGGGATGCCTCGATTATTAAGGCGCTTGCAGAGGCTTGTGGGAGGACAGAAGGAAATATAAAGGAACAGTATAAGGTGTTTTGCTATAGCTGCTGCTTAAGCAGCTATTGGTTTTTATGAATTATAAGTTGTTTTGTTTCCTATTATTACGAGGTTAATCTGTTAGACTATTGTAATAATGTGAAGTGGGCTATTCCAATACTGTAAAATTAGGCATTTTGCTGTCTATACTGGATAGTTTGACTCTCAGATAATCACGGTTTAACCGTGTTTATTAATGTATTGACTGCTGTTTGATTTGTGTGGGGTGATAGATGTGGAAGTTAGATGTTTTTTTGAAGTCAAGTATATGAATATTAGATGATTGAAATGAGTTTTTGGAAAACTTGTTCATTCTTTTTTTGCTCATTTTTATCTCATCAGAGCTCTACAATTATCAAGCATTTTTTCGCTTGCAGAAAAAAGGAGATTTGGGTCTTGTAGCAAAAGAAAGTCGATCCTCTCAGTCCATGATGCGCAAGCCTGATCCATTGACTGTTGGGAAAGTGTTCAATACATTCAGGCTCATTGCAAAGGTTTGATTGCATAATACAAGTTTCATGTGAAACGTCTAAAATTGACTGTATCTTCTTGCTATACCTAAGCTGCAATAACAGAGTTTTGAGTAATGCAATGCTTGATTGAATTGGTTGGTGCTCTGTCTATACGGACTCCATAACTCTGCTTCATATTTGGTTGTTATGATGAAAACTGCTCACGTTGGAGCTGTGTTAGCCACTTTGTATCAGGCTTCGTGAAATGCAAACTTGCTTTGAAATTTCTAATTCATAAGGCTTAGGATCTAGTAAACGGGTTGTTGTATTTTAGTAAAATCTTTATCTTTTAAACTGATCATGATAGTTTGTAATTTTCTTGACAGATGAAACAAAAAATAGCCTCGCTGCAAACGTAACCTGTGTAGCATCATTTGTGGATATTTACTGGTTGACCCTGTGATAGGCAACCACCGTAATTTTAAGAAGATATTCCATTAGGTTACTTGCCTGGAGAGTTTGTATTGGGATCTATGAAACTCAAACACCAACTTTGTTATGGTGACCATAATAAAAGGCTTATGCACTTGCAGGTGCTAAATGTTTACATTGTAATTTTTGCTAATATGATTTTCTAAAACACGGTTGAATATCTTAGCTTATGGCCTTGACATATTTGTTAACTCCTCTTCCTTCATCACTTGATGGCTGGCTAAAAGATTGTTGTTTGTTTTCGCTACCCTCTTCCTAAAAGGAAAAAAAGAAAAAGAGAAAAAAATAGACCTATATATTTTTCTTGATAAATAAAGAGACCTATATTTTTGTTGGTTTGAACAGTTGGTCTGTGCAGAAAGATGGCATTCAAGGCCTAGGGTAACCAATTTAGGAGGCTTATGCTGTTGGCCATTTCTTTGGCTGATATTATACTTTGTGGTTTAACATTATTACAGTCTTGAATACGATGTGTCCTTCTAGCATATTATCCTGATTCATTTGTTTCTGGTTGAATGTCTCTAGGAAGCAGGGCAGAATAGTCAAGAGAAGAAAAAGAACCATATCAAAGCACTTCTTGTTGCTGCTACTGATTGTGAACCTCAATATTTAATTCGTTTGCTTCAGGTTGGGATTTGGTTTTATGTTAGAGTTATTTATTTATTAGCTTTCTGGAAACTGAGCAATGACTTTTAACAGACAAAGTTGAGGATTGGTTTAGCTGAACAAACTCTCTTGGCTGCTCTTGGACAAGCTGCTGTATATGCTGAAAAGCATTCTAAACCACCTTCAGACATTCAGTCCCCTTTAGATGAGGTAAGTTATGTGTCTTTGGATTACTAGATGAACTTTCTAGATGTCAAATATGTAAATTTCTAGAATGAGTTTAGAGAGAGAATCATCTCCTTTCTTTTTTCCCAGATTAACTTTTTTCTTCCTTCTCAACAATTATCTCTTCCCTCCCTTTTTTTCCCCCTCTTCTTTCTCCTACATTATTTCAGTCTCGAATACAATGTGTCCTTCTAGCATATTATCCTGATTCATTTGATTCCTGCTGCAGTGTTCTCATTTTTAAGCACGACCATGAGGTTGATTAGAATAAGAAATAATGTATAAATATAGATTACATCAATACAAATACTATTACACACTTTAATTACATGGAGTTTGTGAACTTTATATGTTAAAATTCCAAAATAAGTCTTTCTTTGAAAAGTATCCATAATTTATTTAGCTTTACTATCACCAAACCTGTATCCCAATAATAGCTAATTCGTACTAGAGTCAAGTCCGTGTCGAGACTAACCATGGTGAGCCTTGAGTATACCAAACTTGTAGGAGGTGAGCAAACCACAGCTCAGTGAAACAATCGAATAATATCACACATTAAGTAATAACAAGCAAGATTTGTTAGAAGCATATGCAATGCAACACTCAAATAAATGATGCAAATACAAGCTTAGATTACTAGAATCTAAATAAGATGTGAATTTTTGCCCTTTCACTAGGGTTTAGGAACTCATATCATGTCACCAGCCTGGGAGAAATCAGGAATGCCAAGGAAGGAGGAATAGGATCCAATATTCTTAAGTTATCACTTATGTTATGTTTTTGGTATTTTATCAACTCAATTTACCCCAGAACTCTAAAAACTCCCTAAGTATTAACTAGAAACTAGACTTCCTGCCTTTTGTTCAAATCGGGGTCTTTTTGTCACGGGACGGGAGTTTCACTCCTTAAAGAGTTCCCGTGCGGCGCTCGACCATCCCTTCAAGTATCGTTTGTTGTTGATGTGGATGGCGAGCCAGCCTAATTTTTCTTGACTTCCCAAGTCAGTTTCGAGCCCTATATTCTCATAAGGAGAATCATCTCGGCATTGCCACGATCCTTCATACGTTTAGGAGGTTCAACTATACTAACTGGTTTTGACCTGTCTTGGCATCATCAGGAGAGCGGCATCAACTTCCAACCAGTTTGTCCATGGGAGGCTAGACCCGCCTTCAGAGACAACCCATACAACGAACAAACCTTCTGCTGATGCCACTCGTAACTCAGTATGCCCAAGCTAAACTCCCCCATAAAGTCCTCAACTCTCAAACCGTGACACTCTCCCCTACTTAAATTCATGACGTCTTCGTCATGAGGCAAATTTGCTGCAGTCACTACCCACTCTCAAGCTCTCACCCCTTCTCCACACCAGTTGTCAACACACCCAAGATTATCTCATCAGGACTTCGGGTTTTCATAGGCTTCCTCTCGCCCTCACCTATTCATCCATTTTCTGAGATCGCCTCTTGTTGAGTTGCCCAACAATAAGGTTTGAGCATAAGATCTTGTTTCAATCCCAACTCGTGACAAAGTTGCCCTCTGGCAACGATGTCTTCACTCTGGTAGCCGCTCCTCTTGAGCTTCATCCACATGAGCTGAATTGACAACAAGATAAGGGAAAATCCTTGTCTCCACGACTCGCGACGCAGCTACCCTCTGGCAACAATGTCCTCTCTCTGGTGGTTGCTCCTCTTGAGCTTCGCCCACATGAACCGCATCCACAACAAGAATTACCCACTCTCCAAGAACTCTGGGTAGCATCTAAGTGGTCTGATGGAGCTGAGAACTTTGGCTCTGATACCATTTGCACGGGACGGGAGTTTCACTCCTCAAAGAGTTCTCGTGCGGTGCTCGACCATCCTTCCAAGCATCGTTTGTTGTTAATTTGGATGGCGAGCCAGTCTAATCTTTCTTGACTTTCCAGGTCAGTTCCGAGCTCCACATTCTCATAAGGAGCACTATCTCGGCATTGCCACGATCCCTCATACGTTTGGGAGGTTCAACTATACTAACTGGTTTCGGCCGGCCTTGGCCTCATCAGGAGAGCGGCATCAACTCCCAACCGGTTTGTCCACGAGAGGCTAGACCCGCCTCCAGAGACAACCACACCACGAACAAATCTTTTGCTGATGCCACTCGTAACTCAATATGCCCAAGCTAAATACCCCCATAAAGTCCTCAACTCTCGGACCGTGACACTTTTGGCAGGTTCCCAAGGTCAGGAAAAGGTTGATGCGACTGAATTTGCTTGGAGCAACATGTGGGCCTAGTGGACCAGGCTTTACAAAAAGTAACTTCTGTTCCTGGGCTCTTCTTTTGTCATGCAGCAGGTGAAGTCAGTGGATATACTTTCCCTACAAGCTATGGCTAGGGTCACAGAAGGCATTGAGAACCATGCTGCTTCAGCTGGAAGAAAAAAGGATGTCTTTGGGCCAGGTTTACTCCTCCAAAACTGCTTACCACTTCATATGCAAAAGCAGTTTAGGGTTCTCAAATAGCTTCCAAGCCTAAAGTTGGATGTCTCCTTGGAGGATTATCCTCCCATTTGCATAGGTGATAGAATAAACATCATTCCACTAAGGTCAGTTTTGGGAATGGAGTGCATTTGGTGAAATTCATTAGTGGGCTAATTTTTGCAGTGTGGCTTATGTTTACTCTTAGTATGAAAAATAGCTTGGATGCTTTGGAGCAATGAAGGACTAATTGAAGTCTTCAGTAATGGTTGTGACCTCTTGTTTTTTTCCCCTGTTCAATGACTTGAGACAGCCCTGTACATTTGTTCTCATCTTCTGTTTTGGAAAGGTGGATGTGAGGGTTATACTCGACTTAAGTTCAACCTAGTAAGATGTTTGTTTAGGTGAAACTTGGCGAGGGCCTGGTGGATTTTTTGGCATATTGAGGGAGTGGGTTTAGCAGTGACTGAGTGCTCTTGGCTGCCCCCCTGCAAGCTGACATTATGATGGCTACAAATGGGAGAATACATTATGTGAGGGCTTCTGTTGAAATGGAGGTTAAATCTCACTTATCAGAAAATTTTGATGTTGAAAGGGCTGATGATACATTTAGGGCTTGGCAAAGTTAAAAGATATGAAAATTTATAATGAATTAGGGCGAGATTGGTGGATTTTTATTGATTTAATGTAAAAGTACCAAAGTTGTTAGTATGAGAATTCCAAGAGCAAAATCTGCTTTCAATTCTCTCTCTATAGAATTCTACACTCACTAACAAATTTCTGGTCTTCGCTCTCTATTTAGAGGCCATTTGATGCACAATGCTAGTAACCAACACAAACAAATAATGTGCTAACTAGTAGCTATCATCAACTACTACAAGTAGATGTGAGGCTGTAACAGCTGATGGGTCTCATGTGATATTGTTAGTGGAGTATGGGTAGCTTCCACTGCATTGCAACTCTTGTTTTTATTTGGACGTTTTGGTGCAAGTTGTCCTTCCAAATGTGTTTCTTGTACATGCTGATGACAATGTTGCTGGTGATGAGGTCAAAGCTGGAAAGAAAGATGGGACATAAAGTGCAAAAGTTGCGCAAGCTCTTGCAGAAGTGAAAGCACAGCTTCCCTTTTCTCCATGCGAGAAGAAAAGGAACCAGGAGAAGGAAATAGCAATCAAGGGAGGGGTTTCCATACACGTGGAAGGAACCATGTTTCAGTTATGCTAGGTAAGGACATGTTCAAAGCCATTGATCCTCCCCCTCTACAGAGTCTTCTTGTTCTGTGTGTAATCTTGACAGGCTTCAAGCTCTTCCCTGCAAAGAGAAATCTGCTCCTATGTCTTCTGCTTCACAAAAGTTGCAGGTTGGTCCTGCTAATTCTGCTCTTCTTGGTGTTAGGTCTAAGTCTCAACAGGCTCTGTTCTAACCTCTCTCCTTCCTTTGTGAAGGAAATGCAACTGGGGATTCTTTAATCAGTGTTGAAGGTCATGCTAATGATGAGTCTTTGTGGAGTTTAGTGGTGAAGAAGAAGTCAAGTAAAATACGTGGGAGAAATGGAGCTGGCTCTCAAACCAGTTCACTATAGTTGTGTGAGTTTCTTCCTTTCTTGTAGATATAATGTTAGCAAAATGGAATATAAGAGGCTTAATATCCCTTGTAAAAAGTAAGGCAGCAGATTGGTTGTGTAGTGAGTACAAATCTCTCTTTGGCTATTTCAGAGACAAACGTGATACCCGCCAATATCCAAAATGTGTGGGCTTGTACCTTAAAATCTTGCAGTTAGAAGCACACCCAAATGGTCATGTATGGGTGGCATGGAGTCCTGACCAGTGGGATGTTCAAATTCTTGATTCTATAGGTCAAGCCTTCATTGTTATTGTAAATTGATTGATACCAACTTTGTTTGCTTTGCCTCTTTTATTTATGGCATGAATAGTGAAGGACTAAGGAACACTTTTTCAAGTAACATTTTGAGATTCAAGAATTCTACTTTTGATTCATGGATCATCTTGGGGGATATTGAATGTGGAGGACTTGATGAAAAGTTGGATGGCAATGAGAATATGTTTGTGGAGTTGTTAATGATTTTTGTTTTGACACTCAAGTCGAAGAAGCTTGCTCTTTGGGTTGTTTCCATACTTGGAACAATGATCGCCTTCTAACAGTTCCATGATTTTGGGGTGGAAGTTGCAAGTCTGGGTTTGTTCGACCATTCCCCCTCATTGTTCATTTCAACTTTGAAATTGCAGCAAGAAAGTCTTTAAACTTTTCAATTTTGGAATAACCATCTAAATTTCAAGGATATGGTTCTAGATGTATGGCGTAGACATATTGAAGGGACTCCATGTTCAAGTGATGTCTAAGCTGAAGATGCTGAAAAAAAGAACTCAAAAGGCTTAATGTAATCATTGTGCAAAGGACTTCTGATACAAAAATGAAGCTTCTTAATTGCCTGGAAATCAATAGGTTAAATCTTAGTGCCGTGGATTGACACTTGGAAAAGGCATCATAACTCCTATGTGTCAGGAGAATCTTTTTTGAGACTGAAACGAGGAGTAACTTGGCTTAAGCTTGGTGATTGCAATACTAACTTTTTCTTCCTGTCTCTTAAGCGAAAATTCCATTAAGAGACCATTTGTTCTTTATGGGGAAATAGTTGGATCTTATTGAGTTCTTGAGGCCTTTGATGAGGAGATTTGATCTTGCCGTACTTTTTCTATTTTGGGTAATGGAGCTATTCTCATGTGTTATAGGGAAGTGGGAAGAAAAGAGGGATTTTCCCTTTCGTTGGAAGTGTCGTAAAGAAAAACTAAGTCATTTGTGTTTTGCGGATAACATTGTGATCTTCTCTAAAGGTCACATGCAATCTGTTTCTTTGATCAAGGAGGGCCCATGATGAGTTCTAACTGCTGTTCAGCCACAAAGCAGACCAAGAAAAATGCCCAATCTTTTTTGTGGTGCTTGACAAGCTATAAGGGATAAAATCTGCCAGTGTTTTGGCTTTCGGCAAAAAGGTTCAGTAAATGCATCAGCCATTGGACACGTAAAGCTCTCTCATATGTTGGTTGTGTGCGATTGGATAAGATTGCTCTCTTTTCTCTTTTTTCTATTCAAGTTCATTGATCAACAATGTTCATCTTACCATATAGCATTTTGAAGATAATGATAATGAACATGAACAGATTTTATGGAATGGTAATGATGAAAATAAGGCCAGGGCTAAGGTGGATGGGGAAATCGTGTGTAAACCTACTTCTGAAGGTGGGCTTGGTATTGTTGATATTGTCGCTTGGAACAAGGTGGCTGAACTTAAACAGCTATGGTATTATTGTTTGGATGTTAGTGGAGCTTTATAGCCTGGTTGGGGCAGGTCACAGCCCATAAAGGAAATTTGATGAAAATACCATCTAACACCTCATGGTCTTGGCGCTAAATTTTACAGTTTAGATCTATGGCACAAAAGTTGTTTAAATAGGGAGTGGTATTACCATCTCTTTGTTGATGAGTGGCATCCTAGGGGTGCCTTGGCTACTTGATTGGGTGAGCGAGCAATGTACTCTCTTGGCCTTCTATAAGAAGCACGGCTCTGCTTTTAATTGATGGTAATGGATGGGATTAGCTGCCTAGAAATATAGTTAAAGAAGAAACTACAAGGGTCTATTACTCCTAAAGTAAATTGCGAGAATAAGTTTGTTTGGAAGGATAGGCCAATGTGTAGTCTTTCTATCGAGGAAGCCTCTGGATCTCTTAGTAGCCTGGAAACCATGTCCCTTGGTTTCATGCTGTTTTGATAATAAACATGTCTATAGACACACTTTTTGTGACTTGCTGCACCTCAAGAGCTTATTACTTTAGATAGTTGGTTCAAAGGATAGTTGTTGCTCAAAGAGTTGCTACATATGTAATAGGGATGAGTAATCACATTCCCATCTCTTCCTTGCTCTTTTATGGTTGAAGTTTAGGAAAGTTTGAAAGAAGCCATTCTCTGTTTGGCCTTTCCATTTAGGGTTGTGAATATCCTTAACCTGTTCAACTCAATAGGTATTGATTCATCTTTAATATGGAAAGTTGTGACTGGTCTGGCATCTACTACACATGGATAATGAATTGAAAAGCATTTGACTCATTTCTCAATCTTTAGCTGATACCTCTTGCTTTATGCTCTCTCTCTCACTCTCTGTGGGTGCTAGTAGTAGTTTTCTTTGATCTTGTTTTGCTAAGACTTCAATTTTAGCACCTTTTTTTTTGTTTTTGTTAGGTGTTTTGCTCAAGATTTTAGATCCCCTGCAATTTTTATTGGTTTTTAAATAGTGGGATGTTACCAATTTTGTATTTTATATCCTTTATAAATATAAAAACAAAAAGAAAAATCTTATATTTAACCCCCAAAAAAAGGGACTTTCGAGGTTATTAATGAGTATCAATTTCATAATCAGCCTTGATGGTTGTACAGTTTTTTTCCTATTTTAGATGTTTTCATATTGTCCAACTTGATGCTATATCTGAATAAACTTTTTAGTCTAACAATTCTATGCAGGCACAACTATCATTATTGTGTGTGTTACTTTTCATTGTACATGTTTATTTTTATTGTTTGTCCATGCATCATTAAATTAAAACATGAAAACTATCTGTTTTTGACTTTTTTCCCTTGAAACAACTTCTGTTCATTCACTTTACCAGATAATTTTCTGTACCTTTTGAGACTGGCAATTCTACTATAGTCTTTCATGCATAATTTTATGTAATTTCTCTCATCTATTCTTTTATTTTACTTGATGAGTACCTGGAATTTAGATTGATAAGTTGAGTTGTTTTCACGTCTTTGATTTTTTTCTTATTCCATATAGGCGGCCAAGATTGTCAAGCAGGTTTATTCTGTTCTTCCTGTTTATGAGAAAATTGTTGCTGCCCTTTTGTCTGAAGGTGTGTGGAATCTTCCAAAGACATGCAATTTCACTATAGGTGTGCCAGTTGGTCCCATGCTGGCTAAACCAACAAAAGGAGTATCTGAAATTATTAGTAAATTTCAGAACATGGTGTACACTTGTGAATACAAATATGATGGGGAGCGTGCACAGGTGGTATCATCTCATTGAATCTTATTTTTCATTTTTTCTTTTTAATTATCAGGCTATTTTTGAGCTTGATTGTTTAAATTTTGCTAATTGGACAGATTCATTATATGGAAAATGGTTCAGTTGAGATATATAGCAGAAATGCTGAAAGAAATACCGGAAAATTCCCAGATGTTGTTGCAGAAATTTCAAGGTAGACATCTGTCTTGTCTAATCCTGAATCATTATGCCAAACAAATCTGATGCATAATAGTGGAAGTAAATGAAATTTATAGGAGACGGATAAGCTCCTGTGCCTATGTTCTACGGATGCACTTCTCTGTCTTTTTGGGTGTTCTAGGGGTGAAAGGACTTGAGGGCAAAGACTACCATCATCTTTTGTTATAGGATTGATTTTGTGGTATGATCTTTGGGCAATTTACTATAAAACCCTCAATAGCAATACCATTGCTTGTTCACTTTTTTACCGAACTTACCTATTTTGTCCTAGTATTTAGAAGTTAAGAGAGAACTTTAATCTCAAGAGAACTATAATTTTTTGCTTGTTATTTCTATCATTGCTGGTCAATAAATACATAATTGCAACACAGTTTTACGTAGTTACATAACTGCTTGTCTATGTTACCTATTTTTTTGACAGGTAAGACACAAGAATGACTGCCTTCCTAAACTATCCATACACTGACTGCACTAGAAGATGCTGGATCGCACCCATGCTTACACCTTATGTGCCACATCACCTTCCAGAATCACAAATACAAGCTAATAGAGCAGACATACTTAAATTCAAGTACATCATCTAAGACAGAAACAAGGCTTCCAGAGACAAATACAAGCTAGTAAAGAAAATATACTTAATTCAAGTACATCATCTAAGATAAAAACAAAGTCTGCATAACAACATATAACACTTTTTTAATCCTATGGCAGTCCACGTTCTTGAATGAAGTGAAGTTGCTGAACTAAGGATTCTATCATTACTCTCCTCTTGGAAATTGCATGAGACTTCACATGCAAATATCGATTCCACTACTTCATTGGCTTCATCATAGGTGTCTTTAGGTTGATCATGCTCCTCAGCTTCTTTCCAAAATAATATTTTGCACTTGTGCCCCATAGCGGATCTATCACAATTAAAACAAAGTCCTTTCATTCTTCTTTCTTCAAATTCTGAGCAAGATAATATTTTCATGTAAGAAGTCTTGAGTCAAACTAGATCTTGGGATATTGAGCTCCTTGCTGCTGGCATGTTCCATTCTAATCGGGCTCCTTGATGCTCGTAAGTCGTGCTAATCCCATTGCAAGTTCAATTGTTATATAAATTTCATGAGACCACTGACAAAAATGGCAACTTCTTGCCTGGAAGTTAATGGCATTACTTGCGCAGCAAGTTTTTTGAAGTGCTGCTGGTATTGCTCTATTGTTTCAACTAGCACAACTTGGATAATTCTTCAAACTACTTGTGCCATAAAGGTGCGCAAAACGAACATTGCTCAACAACTTGAACTCATCCCACATCAAGTCAGGTTGTTCATGTTCAAGTTTTAAATACGTTCATGTTCAATTTTTACTTACCATAATTGCACATTGCCTTTCATGTAAAAAGTGGCCAGCTCCATTTTCTCATCATCCAGAATCCATTGACTTTTGAAAAGATGCCTACATCAGTTAAGCCATCCTGAAGGTTGCACTCACCTGCCATATGTAGGGAGATCCGTTTGTGGCAATTTTGGAGTAATAACTCCTTTTTCTAGCTCTCTCCACAACCTAGACATTCTTCAATCCTTACTTCGAAATGGATATGTTTTCTTCTGATTTCTTTTCTCCAGATGCTGCTTTGAAACTTCTCTTGTTAAATTGGCCAACTTAGCAAATTGCTTGCTACCAAAATGTTACATTGAACTTGTAGTTTAGTCAGGTGATTCATTATAAAATTTTCAGTAGCAAAACTCCTACCCTTGTTCACTTTTCTACCGAACATTCCAATTTTATCTAAGAATATCATAAAGGCAGACTTAGAGAGAACCCTAGATGCAATTTGTAATATATTATATATGGTGTTAAAATTTAGACAATTTCAACACATATTTAAAAGAAAAACGTAATTACTGTTGAAATTCCCTCAAAGTTACCATATTCAATTTTATCTTGTAATTATGTATATGAGGAAATTAGGGAATCCATTTTTTCCTTTTCTGGTTTTCTTAATTTTAAGGTATTAATTTCCTTGTCTTAAATATATGAGATTATTACTCTTCTTAGATGTAGAAATCATGTATATTAAGGCATAATATTCATTAACTATTGAATAAGATTGATTCTTCTTTAGAACCTTCATAGAATTGGAGCTCAGGCTCTCTAAGAAAAAACCTAGGCTCCATTTCTAGCCTTCATTCATGGTCAAGTATAGCATGGAAACCGGACCAATCAACTCCACCTTAGAAACATCTGAAAATATATCACTTCTCATCACTAGCCACAATTTCAATAGTTAGAATTTTCTCCAATGGTCTCAATCTGTTAGGATGTCTATTTATGGCAGTGGCAAGGAAGATTATCTTATGGGGGAAATTCAAATTCTGAGGAAGGATGACTCGGGTTACAAGAAATGGAAGGTTGAAAATCATCAAATCATGTCATGGCTCATCAATTCGATGAATATTGATATTGGTAAGAATTTCCTTATCTGTGAGACCGCTCCAAAAATTTGGGAAGTAGTGAAAAACCTCTTTTAGTCTTGAGAATACATCGGAACTCTTCGCGATTGAATCAGTCCTCCATGATCAATGGAAGGGAGACCTCACGGTGACGCAATATTTCAATACCCTCACCTATCATTGGCAGCAACTAGACATGTTTGAAATTCATGAATGGAAGTGCCTTGAAGACGATAACCTGTACTGCAAAATAGTGGAGTAGAAGATAACATTTAAGTTTCTATTTGGATTAAACAAGGATCTAGATGATGTTGGAGGCAGGATGATGGGAACAAAACCCCTTTCAAGCCTTCAAGAAGCCTTTTCTTAAGCTTGTCGTGGGAAACCAGGTTTAAAAGGATCTGTGTTTGCTGCCCGTGGCTCACATCCTCAAAATCATTAGGATACCTGTCAATAGAGGAAAAGAAAACCTTGGTGTGATCATTGTTCTAAACCTGGTCACACTAAGGACACATGTTGGAAGATAAATAGTAAACCAATTGATTGGAAATCATCAAAGATAAATTCTGACAAAGACAGCCGTGCAAACTTAGCCAAGGCAGTAGAGGAACTACCCACTGCTACTGACTCAAGTCCATTAACCAAGGAACAACTTGAGGTTCTAAAAAGGCTTCTAAGTAATACACTTTCTTAACACACTGTTTGTACTCTATCCACTAGTGTGCACGTAGAATCAGGTAATTCATGTTTAGCATTTTCAGTGTGGGCTAAATGCTTAAAACATTAGATTATCGATTCAGGAGTATTAGACCACATGACGGGGAATGAGTCTCTCTTTCATGATTATCAATTGCGTCACACAAATCTTATTGTATGAATTGCCGATGGTTCTTTTTCCAAGGTAGCTGGGACTGGATTGGTCCAACTCTCATCCGCAATTTCTCTAAAATCTGTGCTTTATGTCCCTAAACTTGATTGCAATGTGATATCCATTAGCAAGTTGACTCGCAATAATCACTACTTAACTAATTTTTCCCAAATGTGCGTGTTTTTCAGGAATTGGGTTTGAGGAAGAAGATTGACAGTGCTGAGTTGTGCTCTAGACTTTCTCTCTTCAAGATATCTCATCTTGGAAAAGCTCTAGTTGCAAGTAGTGGTTCACCTAAGAGTTCGTTGTTTCATAGTATCAGTCCTAAGTCTTTTTCCAATTCAAGTATCAATGAAGATAGTGAAGTTATGTTATGACCCTGTCGGTTAGGTCATTCAAACTCTATGTACCTTGAAAGGTTGTTTCTTTATTTATTCATCAATACAAATCCAAAATTGTTTAACTGTGAGAGATGTCAGTTTGCAAAACACACTTGTTTTGTATATTCAAGTGTGCCCTATTGTCCATGAAAAACATTTGCTTTAATTCACAATGACCTTTGGGGACCTTCTAGAATAAAAAATATCAATGGAGCGTGGTGGTTTGTATCATTCATAGATGATCATACATGACTTGGGTTTTTCTTATGAAAGAAGAGTCAAAAGTTGATATAATATTTCAGGCATTCAATTCCTTGTTTCAAACACAATTTAATATCAAAATCAAAATCTTGGAAGTTGATAATGCTAGGGTATATTTCTATTTAGTTCTAGGTGAATACTTGTCTAGACATGGAATTGTCTAAGTAAGCTCTTGTGTAAACACATCCCAATAAAATGGTGTAGTAGAAAGAAAAAATCGTCATTTGTTGGAATTAGCCTGATCTCTTATGTTTTATGCTAGTGTTTCAAAATATTTGTGGGGGGAAGTCATTCTTACTTTTGCATATCTCATCAATAGGATACCATCTTGTGCTCTAAAGTTTGAAGCACCACGGCAGCTTTCATCAAAATATTACCTCACGCTCATGTTCTTTCCTTTGATCTCCATTTCAAAATTTTTGGGTGTTTGCTTTTGTTCATATACACCCACAAAACAGGAGTAAACTTGACCCAAGATCCACAAAATGCGTTTTTTATAGGTTATTCCACAAACAAGAAAGGATACAAGTGTTATTGTCCTAACACACAAAGGGTATTTGAAACAATGGATGTAACATTCTTTGAACAAAATCCTCATTTTTTCCAAACCTGAACTTCAGGGGGAGGGTAACCAGAAAAAACTTTAGCTTTGGAGTTGGGCATGTCCAATGTGTGTAACCCAACTTGAGGGGGAGTGTTGAAATTCTCTTAAAGTTATCATATTTAATTTTATCTTGTAATTATGTATATGAGAAAATTAGGGAATCCGTTTTTTCCTTTTTTAGGTTTTCTTATTTTTAGGGTATTAATTTCCTTGTCTTAAATATAGGAGATTATTACTATTCTTAGATATAGAAATCATCTATATTAAGGTGTAATATTCATTAACTATTGAATAGGATTAGTTCTTCTTTAGAAACCTTCAATTACCTATTTTAAAGAAAAATTAGACATTATTTTTTGTCGTTGCTGGTCAACAAATAGGTAATTAGAATAGATAATAGTTATATAACTGCTAGTCTAAATTCTCTCTCTCTTATCACAGACACAATAATAATTGCCTTCCTACAACTATCCACATACTGACCGTGTCAAAAGGCACTATGTCAAACTCACATGTCACATCACTCTCCAGGCAGACGCATACAACCCAATACAGCAAACATACTCAATTCAATTACAACATCTATGAAAATACAAAGACAGCACAACAGCATACAACACTCTGCTCTCATCTTGTATTCCAACAATGTTACAGTGCTTGAATGAAGTGATTGCCTAAGTTGTTAAAATTACAGCTTCTAACATCTTTCTTCTGTTGGTTAGAATATCACGAGCTCTCTTATCTTTACTTTCTGTACTGTCTCTTTTGCAGAATAAAGAAGAAAAATGTTAGTTCGTTTGTTCTAGATTGTGAACTAGTTGCTTATGATCGAGAGAAACAGAAAATTCTTCCCTTCCAGGTGTGACCTCTGATAAAATTGTGCTTCTAGCTTGTGGGTGGTGGGGTAATTAAGTTTTTCTATTATATGCTCCATTTTTATCTAAGGATCAACAATCCTCTGTGCATTATATGCGGTGGAGGAATTTTCTTCTCCACTTAAAGAAGGCATATCAAATAATTTTTTTATTAGAGCAATAGAAAATTGAATTTGACAGAATTCAATTCTATGGAAATAACCAAATGAGGCCTTTAAAGATTGTAATAATAATTAGTTTGCTTCAAGTGTAGTAGGTAGTAGCTATCTAGATCTAACATGTTCACCCAGAGAGAAATTAAAAAGAAAAAAGGAGAAAAAAGTTAAACCAGTTCCTGGTTAAGACGAAAACTATTACTTTACTTTCGAAGGAAAATAGGATGGCTTGACTAGCTACTCTCTAGATCATTTTGCATGTGTATGATTCATGCAATTAGCAATAATAGGTATCATGGCTGCAGAAAAATTTTCTATTCCTTTTGCTCTTCTTCACTTGGTATCCTTACAAGAATTTTCATTTATAAGAATTTGCCTGTGGCAGAAATTTTCATAATGTCTCTCTTTGGCATTCTCAAGGATGTGAATGATAATTTTTCACCTTGCTATATTGAGTCAACATTATTGGTTGCATAGACTTTTTAGTTTATGTACTTTTGATTCTACAGCCACGTGTTATTTATCAAATGAGAGTTCAGGATTGTCACCTCTGCTGATCTAACAGAAAAATCTTTCTCCATAAATTTTATGGCAGATACTCAGTACTCGAGCTCGCAAAAATGTGGCTTTAAATGACATAAAAGTGGATGTTTGCATTTACGCATTTGACATGCTGTATGTGAATGGCAAGCCACTTTTACAGGAACAACTAAAAGTTCGCAGGGAGGTATGGCTGCTGTATTTTGCTTAGATACTTTGTTATCCCTGGTAGTTCTTTTGTGTTAATAAAAGAAAAACCAATAGATCTGCTAGAGATTGGTTTTAGCATGAATTTGGCAGGGTCTAGTTTCATCTAAACGAGACAATTTACTTAGCCCTTGTCTTTTTGGCACTCTAATTGTGTGAAATTAGTTCCTTTCACTTTTTATATATGGTCTTGCCAGTTGTAGCGAGACTTCTTTATAAAAATAGCATGATGAGGATATAGATGGTTGCATAGAATAATGGACCACAGAGCTTTATCTCGAGAGCAGCTGCAAATGGTCCACTGCTGGGATGCTTTATGTTGTCTCTTCTTTGAAATATTAAGCTGTATAGTTGGCAATTTTCTAACAGAGGAAACGCGGAATTCCTATTCTCTAACTTGCATGTGTAAGAACTATGTTCTTTAGTGATTATATAATATGTATATGCATGTATGTAAAATTGGGTGCAGTACGCCATATTGCTAGATGTTTGTCATCGCCTCAAATGGTGAGGTTTACCCATTTAACTACCAAGTAGGAACTTTTTGCACGATTGAAATTACTGTCTTTGACTGTAAAAGATCCTGTTTTTGGGACATTGACATATCTATCTTGTCCACAGTTCTTTCGATTTGGTTGCTTCACCTCATACACTTTGTCCTGGAGGAAATTTTCAATGTAGGTAGTGAATGGAGAATCCTTTCATGTATGTGTAGCGAGTTATAATGGAGGGAATGGGAAATAGTTAAGAAAAAAATACAGTTTAAAATACAAGGGACTTTATTTAGTCCAAAGTAAGTGGCCTTTCACATGAGGATGCATGGAAATTCTAGATATGCATAGTCTCATGGTTTACTCTTTCATAGATGAAATGGTAGTGTCATGGCAGTTATGTTTACTAAAGATGGTAAATGAGCAAAGAATGTTTTTCTCCTTGGCCATGAAGCAAAGATTTATAACTAATTGGAAAACCTGAAGATGGCCGAGATTATGATTTTTCCCTTCTTTGTCTTAGCTGTCACTTTTTGTTGTTTCTAGTTTATTTTCTTTTGAAAAATTATACGATTGCAAGTTATATGACTTAAAAGTTATATGCATTCGCTTGATGTGTCTGCATGGAAGGCTACTAGGTCAACCAAGCTTTATTTGGCTTATTCTACCAAGGATCTTAATTTCCCTTGTTGGTTAAAGAAGTTTTTCTGAGCTTAAATGTGTACGAGTAAATATGATAAGTAAGAATCGTTGTGCATTGACATCAGAGGCTAAATTTCATGGTATGTTGGAAGATTATACTGGTTGGGTCTTTTATGCAGGATTAATATGACATTTTTGAGTTTCCAGATGTGGGGTTGGGGCAACTTTTTTGCTGGTAGTATGGAAGTAGCTCTACCTAATTGCTGAGACTTCCAATGATTATGATGCATCTTCTGTTTTGATGTGAAAATTTGTGGTTTCGGGTGTTGTGTTGGTATTATATTCACTCTTGGGATCTGTTACTGTGGCTATGTGCAGCATCTTTATGATTCATTTGGAGAAGAACCTGGGTTTTTTCAATTTGCTACCGCAATTACATCAAATGAATTAGAAGAAATTCAAACGTTCCTAGAAGCTGCTGTAAATACAAGGTATTTACATGTTTATGAAAAATTTGATGTTATTTGGTGGGCATGGTTGTCATCTTCTACTGTTTCTTCTGCCAGTTGTACATGAATCTTGTTATTTTGTAGCCATTTCCAAAACAAGTAGCAGAAGTTTTGTTTCTGTGAAAAGCTGGCAAGTTGCTGATTGTGTTTATTGTTCTCTCTACTATCATTTTTGCTTTTTATGAAGCTTGTTCAGATTGCAGTATGTTTTGCAAATGTGTTTATCATTTTTGGTTCTGCATGTTACCAGTTGACGGGTCCTTGGCTAAATGTTCTGATTTCCATGTTTGCTGCTCATGAATTATTCCATTTGTTTAAATTTTGTATGGGGGACACAAATTAGGTCTCTGTTACTTTTCTGACAACCGGCAGTAAGCTAGCTACCTCAGAAAATAGAATTCTGAGTTGATCCTCCAGTTTCTGTTCAAGCACTAAGTGTGAAAATTAAGGTCATATGAACACTAGGTGAAGATGGTATGTGGTTTACGTATTTGGGTTTTTGTGCATAATTTGATGAAAAGATTGATGAGTTGTAATAAACAGAGCTCATTGTTGATTATAAGCTTGGTTGCTATTAGGCTCATTTGTTTATTCGGTTTTCAATATTTACTGTATAGCCAGTTCAGTACTCTGCTCTAATAAGGGGACATGGATTTTGAAATATTGAAGCTGTGTATCTCCTTTGCCTCTCCTCATTTTATCTATTCCGTCTTTCCATTCTTGCTTTCTCCCATCTTCTATCTTCTATTGTGCAGTTATATTACAATCTTTTGATAATTGTTGAATGCTACAAGTGTTTGCTGATTGAATAGAAGAAATTTTCTTTTCTTTTATTTTCTTCTCCATATATCTATTATAATACGTAATGATTGGCATTTAGGGGGGGCTTCCTCTGGGACAATGTCACAAGAAGTAGAAGAGAATATTTTGGGAAGCATTATGGCAGGAGGGACAATAGGAAATTAGGGAGTTGAGTAGGTAGGCACTGGGGTAGATTGGGTATTGTTGATATTAGGGGGGAGGAGGAGGAATGGGGGAGATGGGATGGGGATGGGAATGGAAAACTAAAAGAAAGAAATGGAAGAGGAAATTAGGTGTGTAGCATCGTCTTTTCAATGTACTTCAAAATATTAATTTTGATCCATCTTGTATATGATTATACATGCAAAGCTATACATAACATAAACACATTTATATATTTATGTGGTGTTTACATGTATATGTGACATATACTTGTATCTTATGTATGATGATATAATCAATAAAAATAATAAGTGTATTATTAGAGATGACTATGAATTGTAGATGCCAGCATTTTAAGTTATTAGTATTATAACAATATAATTATTCTATCATTTCTCTTACGTGTATATATATATATATATATATTATGTTTGATTTTTGCATCTAAATAAAATGTCTAATATTTAGCCGCATCAAAACATGGGATTCCATTCAATAATGCACACACATATATTACACTCAAGGGTTGGGAATTGCAGCATAACTGCATAGTATCTGTATGTGTGTGCACGTGCTGAGATGATTGCTTGGGTATATGTAAAATATCTGTTCTGGAAGGAAGTTTTGGTTTCTTTTGGTCGGGTGAAAATGCAACAGTAAAATGCTACAAAGCAATTCATTTCTTTTAAGCAGGTCTACGCATGAAGGAGGCAAGTTGTAGCATCATGAATATGAATATTTATTTTCTGTTTTAGTGCAGTGCACGCTGCTGATGTTTTGGCTTATGTGTTGCTTACATGTCCAAGTCTGATGTGCAACTGTGTGTATGCATGTAAGTGGCTGATATATGCATGTGGTGTATGTGTGTAGCTTCATGTGTATATGATTTCAGTTAATGCGGCAATAGGCCGTATTGGTAATGTAGTAGCGTGTGTGAGTGGGTGGGTGAATAGGATTAGCTGTTATGAATAGAAATTGCCTTGTTCTGTATTTTTAAGTATGAGAAATGTAATGGCAAGAGAACAGATCCTATTTTGGAACAAGTTCATTAATTTTTGAGTTTAAAGAGATTGCGGGTTTTTAGAGTTTGAAGGGATTGTTGGGTTCTCTCTATAACAAACTTGGAGTTTTATTTTAAATTGATCCTGTAAATCAAGATGCATTTGTATTCTTTTTTATAATTGATTTATGCTGTGATGTGCATTGGGATATAAAATTTTTGGTTTATCGGGATATTACATGTCTGATAAACTTCTTTCTAACCAAGCCTTTTACCCAGCAATCCCTTTTCTTAGTGGAATGGATGATGACTACACTATATAGGTTCCTTCCTCAAATGATGATTAGTTCTCATGCACCGATTTGTGTAGCCTCCAATAATATACATACAGGGTAGAGAGATGTGCAGCAGACTCTGATGGCTGAAGCAATTTTTTTATTTTGTCACTTGTAATTTCTATGTGACAATTTCCTGGATAATTTATTGTTTTCGATGATGAATCCAGTCTTTTTCTAGGTGGTTGTGGATTTTTCTTATTTTTAAAGGTGAGATCATGAACTTATATCTGCACGATGTATTTGGGGAAGGGCACTGATCCCTTTCTGATTTGATTTTTAACATCTATTTGGTCTATTGCATGAGTAAGATGTGAAATAGGCCCAGGCTAGTGTAGTGGAATTGACTAACCATGGGTTTGTTATAGAACTGGGATTTATTTTTCATTAGGCCAAAGCTTGCACTCAACTTGGGGTTGGGTTAAAAAACTTAACAAGCTCGTAAATTTATTAACTGAAAAAAAAAAAAAAATCATTTGGGGTTGGCTTGTGGTACTGGATCATTTCCTGTTGGGTGTAGTAAGTCCAATGTTACCGTTAATTATGTGTGTGTACAATATGTATGCGTATTGATGTGTTGTTATTGCAGTGTTACAAGTGCAGTATGGTGTTGGTTGGTTTTCAATGATTTGATGGCTTATGTGACAGCTATGTTGCTTTGAGAAAGTTATTGTTCAGATATGCTGTGTCTAAATAAGAGCATGAATAGGAAAAACTGAAAAAGCAGTTGAACATAACTGCTGGCTGCCCATGTGCTCTATTTAATGGCCAGAAATGAAATGAAAAAAGGAAGTCCTATTTTGCATGAAAAAATTCAAATTTTGTATTTGCAGAGATTCTAGTGCTCTCGTTAATTGAGTTCTTAATTAAAAATCGTAGGGTTCTCTCTAACAAGCCCTAATCAAGAGATCTTCAGCTTTTCTCTGTGATGATCACGGAAAATCTATATTAAGCTCAATGCAAAGGGTGCATAATTTAAGCACATACATATTCTGCATAATCTCTAGCACTATTCAATACAGATTTTCCCTGGTCATAATTCTATCATGCCTTGTGCAGTTGCGAAGGTTTGATAATCAAAACTCTTAACCAAGATGCTACATATGAGCCTTCCAAGAGGTCCAATAACTGGCTAAAATTGAAGAAGGATTACATGGATAGGTGTGATTACAGTCTGTGTATTCATCCATTTCTTTTCTTAAATATCACCATCTTATTATATGTTTATTGTAGTATTGGTGACTCGGTAGATTTGGTACCCATTGCTGCTTTTCATGGCCGGGGAAAGCGTACAGGTAGTGACTGCAAATAAATTTTAGTGAGCTTTATTTTGGTTATGATGCTTCCACATATTTACATGCAAATAAATCAAATGTTGTCTTCCTTGGTCAAAAGAAGAAACTTTCTATTTGCCTTTATTGCATTGACTATTCATTTTTTGATGGTGTAAAATTTCATGTGATTTAACCCATGTTGGACTTATCTACATTTTATTATACGCAGGTGTATATGGTGCCTTTCTTCTGGCTTGTTATGATAGTAGTAACGAAGAGTTTCAAAGCATTTGTAAAATTGGTAAGAGAATTTGTTGATTCAATCATGTTCTCCCCTTATATAATATATATGTTTATTCTAGTGTGTTCTATCCTTTATATTTATTGGAAATGCTGGTTAGGTACTGGTTTTTCTGAGGCAATGCTTGAAGAGAGATCAGCCAGTCTACGTTCTAAAGTTATACCAAAGCCTAAGGTTTCCTCTATCTTTTGATAGATCTTGTTCCTTAAAGAGAAGAAGTATCATACTTGCTGACTTGTTTATACTCTTCATACAGTCGTACTATCGATTTTCTGATACACTTGCTCCAGATGTGTGGTTTGAACCTACTGAGGTATAAAAGAAAATTTCCATCCTTATTATCTCCCCTTCCCCGCTAACACATGCATGCACGCGCCTGCACACACGAAAAGGAAAAAAAAAAAAAAAAAAAAAAAAAACTTTCTAGGCCATGCTTCTATTAGATGCTCAATTTTAAGTTGCAATGGTTAAACATTTACTTTGTAGAAAACTCAATTTTGTCAAATGTTTTGATTATTTCTTTGAGCCAAGTGGTGATGGGGGGGAGGCATTATTGCTTTAACATTTGGAGATGATTGATCATAAACATTTTATTTAATTAGATTTGATATGCAAATGGCACGAAGTAATTATTTGCGACTTTCATTTTTTCAGGAAAACCTGTAGTTACGTATTTATACTTCCTAGCCACTAAAAAGAGATTATTTACGTTTTTAGTAGCCGAAAAGTTCAGCCCATGTCTTTATAATTGACCCAAAGTACAATTCACGTGTTTTACAGGTTTGGGAGGTGAAAGCTGCAGATCTAACTATTAGCCCTGTTCATCGTGCTGCAGTAGGCATCGTGGATCCTGATAAGGTTAATTGATTTTCGAATCATTCATCTTTGCTTTCTACTATTTCTTGTGTTTTTTGCTTTTGCTCATTAATTGTGTGGGGTTGACATTTGCTATATAATATATTCATAATTATTCTGTAAAGGGCATTTCTCTCCGGTTTCCACGCCTTCTTCGTGTCCGTGAAGACAAAGTGCCGGAGTTAGCGACATCAGCTGAAATGGTGAGGGATGATTCCACAAATGCTTTTTTGTTTCTTATATTCTCTAATTTTCCCTATTTATTTGACTTTTTGATAAATTTTGGCTCTCCCATTTTCCTTTGTACCTTTTTCTCCGACTGCAGATTGCAGACATGTATAATGCCCAAAAGCACAATATTCCCAATAATAATAAAGAGGATGATGAAGAAGATTAAGATGCAGCATTTCAACAAATTGCAGACAAGTATAATGCCCAAATGGACAATCATCCCAATAGTAATCAAAAGGATGATAAAGACGGTTACGATGCTGCATTTCAATCTCGCTATATTTTTTTTAAATGCAAAAGCGCTGCAAGTGTCAATGTATTGTTGTCTATGTAACGAGTAAATATTGCCATCTGGTCCCACGAGTGGTTAGTGTTTAGATGATGGTACAGCAAATGCATGCTGATACTTGCCATCGACGAACATTTTCAGCACTGTTTCTAGGACACAGCTAATCATATAGTGGGAATTTTCATGAAATACCATGTGAAGCAGTTTCTTTGGCTGTGATAGATAAGTTGCAGCATTTGTTGTAATCTTGTAGGTTCATGCTGCTGTAATACTCTCACTGGAAGATGAAAAGAAAAGAAGATACCTTGATGTTTGTTGTGTTTTCTTCATATAGTTTGTTGTGTGTAAATGTATTTCAGTATTTGTGTACTCATTTGACTAGTCTCGCGTAGTCAAGATCTGGGTATTTCTTGTTGGGTACTAACAATCCTACAATACAGATTCTTTTACTATTGTTGTTTTACAATTGGTGGTACTAACATGTATAGTTTCATGTAAGTGATTTACTCGTCGGCAAAACCTTGGATCATTAAACAAAAATTTCCTCAAATCTGTGATTTCCTGAGGCAAATTGCTAGAAATGACATTGAAAGAAGATGAAATGATAATTTGATGTCTTCCATCTTTCCTTATTTGATTTTGCTAATTAAGATGAGAAGAATAATTTCATTCATACCCTCGTCTCTACACATTAAAAATGTTTAGTTGGTAGGTTTTTTTGTTTACGTACATTATAATAGACATTCAACAAAAGTTGGAGGAAAAACAGCTTTAGCAGTTGTATTAGATATTTGAGACTTGGAGAATGGTACTTGACCCAATTTTGCCTGGAAATGACAGTAGGGGACTGATGTAGAAAAATTTGTGTCATCACTTATCTGATGATCTGCGAGGCCACAGACCTAACTGAATTACTTCTGCATAACTATCCCTATTTTAGTAAGTGGAACTATTGCGATTAGCATTTTCTATTTATACATATGACCAATTATTTGTTTATTTAATTGAATGAATTAGGTTCCCAATAGACAACACTCATGTATTGAGAAGGTGTCAATTCGCAGTGTGGTACCATAGTGATCTTATATGTGGTTTCGCATGTGGCCTCATTTCTTATATGGTACAATTTCAATAGAAGGTGTTGGTAAAAATAGGTAGGTTAGAGCATACTTTTCTTTTACTCCATAATAGAATGCTTATTCATAACAAGATTGCAATAACTTATTACATTGTTTAGTTTGCCTGATAGGCAAGTAAGTACTAGACTAGTCATAGGATAGAATTTACCACATTGCCCATATAATTTTAAACCCTAGTATTGTGCATCTTCTACCTATGCATCCGATGTGTAAATTTCTCAAATAATTGTTTAGCTAGAATTAAACGTAAAAAAACGAATCGGCAATTTTTGGTAACACGAGGAGCCCCCTAATTCTTGATTGTAAAGATGTCCAGTGAAGAAAAGTCAAAAGAAAACAAGAGAAAGTCAAGTCGCGTCTGTTCCATAGGATTAAAGGTTGTTGAGTTCAAAAGCTCCTAACGTCGGTATTGCAACTATTGGATTTTCGTGTCTTGTGCGATCTATGAAGCCACGGCGCTTCATGACTAATTTGTAAAAAGCTGATGACAGATTCATGTCCATGGGTTTGTCGTACATGGTATGACGGACGGTGATGTTAGATGCGTCCAGTGGTGAGTATTACAATGGCACAATCGAGAGGTGAGAGGAGGAGAAGAAAGAAGAAAAGAGTAATTAAGAAAGGGATAATGTCGTGGTTTACACTTTATTTTAAACCTTTTGGTAATTATACATATGTAGTGTTAAATTGTCAATTTGTATATCTTATTAGATTGTATAGTTGCTAGGTTTATATCTTTTTTTTTTTTAATCAACTGCTGTTATTTTTATAATCACGAACAAATTGATCACAATAAAACAGCTATAATGTTTTATTTTTTAATATTTGCATCATTAATAAAAAGAAAGAGACGGTATATAAATGGTATCAACTAAATATCTAATTCTTTTAAGAGAAAGACATTGAGGTATAAGCTATAACATAGACTCAATTGAAGATTATTTAAATCAATATAATAGCCATTTATAGTGACCCAAACATGAAAGCTATTCATTATTTAATGAAATATTTTATCCCATGAAATAGTTACGCTTATTAAATAAACACCATAATGTAATGTGGGCTGGGTTGCGGGTCAAATGGGCTAATAAATATTGATCCATTTGTAAATGGACGCGGACCACAATGTCTTAGTCTAAGCCTAAACCCAAGTGGGCCAAAGCAAATTTTTATTTTTTCTATTTTTATATGTTAATCTTTGAAAGTTGAAACATCTAAGTATTATTAATGTGTTATATATATATATATATATATATAATATATAAATCAAAGATTAATTTTATTATTCTTTAATTTACTTATATGGAAAAACAAGTTTTAAGAATAATTTTTTAGATTTATATTATGTTTAAACTAATAAATATGTAATTAAAAAGAATAGTATAATGTATGTGGTGTGGATATCAATCTACCATCCTTCATAACAATCATTAATGATCACTAAATGTTATTATATTATTTTGTTGGTTCTTTTTTTTTTTTTTTTTTTTTTTACAATTTGCCCTTGACCTAGCTTTAGCCCATCACAGGTTAGCTTGCTTTGGCCTATGGACTAAATGGATTGGGGACAAATTGGCTTGTTCGGCCTACTTGTTTTAATGATTGTGGTTACTTATTACAACACTAAGCTAATAAATATAAATTTGAAAAGATTTATTCTTTACACAACTAATGAAATAAATTTTCCATAACCAAGCAAAAACTATGTATGTTGATGAGAAGATTATTTCTTTTAGTTAACTTTAAATAAAAAATAATTGTAGTTAAAATATAATTAGGTTTCTCTTCGAGTTAGATATTTTGTAGGGTTTAATGGGCAAGTTATGGCCAATGAAAAAAACTCTGTAGGGTTTGTGATGGTTTTGTGACCCTCCTCAAGGTTATGGTTAGTTCGGTTTTTGAAAACTATCTCAAACCAATTCCCGTTGCCTCTCAAGAGAGGCCCTAGCCCTCAAGACTTAAAAAATATTTTTTCAGAATTATTCGAAAAAAATAAATTATACATATTTTATGTATATTAAAAGAAAACAAATAATAATATAATCATTTTTAACCTGAGATTGAGGTTTATATTAACTGAGTATGACCTAGAGGTTTAGTGCTTATTTTTATAGACATGAGGTCTGGCTTCAAATATTATTAGCGTAGTTCTACTTTTTCAAAATGAATTTATTATACTGTCATATTCTCTCTCTCTCTCTCTTTTGTAAAATTACACTTAACTAAATAAATTATCACGAACAATTATTTTTTATTTGTAGTACACCATAAATGAGATTCTCCGATTGATTTACTGAAAATAAAACTTATATAAATCTCATGTGCTAGTTTTATATATTTTAATTAATTAATTAATTTTCCAAGTAATATATACATATAAATATTTAATCTCTTACGAAATGTACTTAATACTCTTAATTATTTTTTGAAAGAAATTTTTTATACTTATCAATTTTTAGAAAATATCATGATAAAATCATTAATAAAATTCTTATACAATATAACTATAATAGTGATTAGTGAGCGAATATGTGTAATACATCACCCCACACCACACATAAATTGTATAATTTCGCATTCGTGCTTGAGTATAATATTTCTATGCCAAAATACTTATAATATTTCAATTTATGACTGTAGTCTTAGTTTAAAGAATTTGTTCTGTCTTTTTATTAGTGGTTTTCTTAGTGGATTTAAAGCTGAGCAACAAGAATTGTTTAATTTAGTGCAAACCCCACTATTTAGAAAATAAAATTTGTTGTTTTAAAATTTTAGAACCTAGAACCGTTGATTTGGTTTTCTAATTAGGATACATTCATACCCAACCCAATCTAACTTTGTACAAGTACTACAAAATTTGATAAAAGAATAGAATTGAAATTTTGATAAAATTTGGCAAGAAAAGAAAAAAAAAATCATAAATAAATAAAAGAGAAGTTAGATAGGAATCCTTTACGATTTACATCTTTTTATGGTATGCTTATAAGGAAAGAAAATTCTATGATATTGTCATTTTATTATGAGATTGATTTGTTAGTTATTGAATAGTTTAAATTTATAAAAATCATCAAATTATTAAACTATTAGCTCAAATTTAGAAAACATCGAATCATTGAACCACTTATTACGTTAACTCGACTGATTACTTCAATAGTTGAATACCGGTTGGATGATCCTGCCATCTTCCATACAGAATATTAATAAACTCATTTTTCTTGCTTTTTCTTTCTTTTCTTTTTCCTTTAGCTATACATGGAAGTAACAGTCTATTTACTCTATTATAGAAGCCCAGTTGTATTTTATATATCTCTAATTTATTTTTGTCAAGACGAATAACAGTAAAGTCAGGAGAACATCATTTTGGCATATAGCTAAAGATTCATGGTTAGTGTACACTTCAATTTTTATGGTATGTAACGTTATTATTATAACAAGTTCAGAAAAAAGAAAAAAAAAAGAGAAAGTTTTGAATTGGAGTTTTTATGTTAGTTATGGAGAGAGAGCAACAAGTTCTTCATTAATAAATTTGGGATTAAATATTGTTCGTCTTAAATTCTTTTAGTAGAGGGTTACGGAAAAAAAAAAAAACAAAAAAGAGGTTAGGATTGCCTTAAGTCATTAGTAGAAGACCTATAAACAAAGGTAATCGTTAAATGATGAGGTTTTAACAAGTATGGTCACTCTAATGTTTGAGTTGATAAGGGTATTTAAGAGAGAAGATAGAGTGAATGCAATGAGAGTTCAGATATTCTTTACTAAGGATGGAGATGATGAATGGTTATTGTAGGTGGTTACAATGAGAGATTGCAGCCTTAGTGGTTATTGCACGTAGTTGTTCTATTAAAACATGTCATGAGATTTTCAAAGATATGTTAGGAATGGCGAGTATTTTTTTTTTTCTTTTTTCTTTTTTGGTGTAGTTAAAGGCAGATTTGTTGAGTCAAGTCAGAGATGAGAACGAAGACTACTTTGCCTTCCTAGAGCTTCTTCAAAGCTTCAAAGAGGTGGAATATAGGCCCTTAGGTAGGCTTATTGTCCAATAAGGTTTTACTAGGACGAGGAATTGCCAATCAACACTTGCTCCTTACTCTCATTAGGGATAGGTTAGTAAGGAGAGTAAGCTATTGGTTGGGCTTCATAGGCTCATTTTTAAGCTAGCTTCATTTAAGAGTTGAATAGAGCTTAGTCTGTTAGATCTGGCAAGCTATACATCACTCCCAGTTGGGTTTAAATCGGGACCTGACTCGGACTGACAATAGTGGGTCCAGCCATAGATCTGATAGGTCCTTAAGAGTTGCTCATAAAAAAATTTAAGAATAAATAAAAAATTAGAAAAAAAATTAATATACTAATTAAAATAGGATGGATTGAAATTATCCCCAACCACAATGGAATCTGGTGGATCCATAGGTTGGATCCACTCTGCCCATACATAGGACGGTTATAGGTCTCGAAAATTTGAACTAGACCCAACAGGTTGGGTGCTGATTCGGACCTAGCCCTCTTTGGGGAGATGGTATGGCAATCTATGGAGTAAAGTGGCTTAGTAGATGAGTAATCTTAGGGGGAAAGGGTGCACCTTAACTTAGGAGGAAATGGGAAAGGGATCGACCTAACGAGTAAGAGGTAAGCCTAGGCTAGTGAGTTGGCTAAGCTCTTTGAAACTTTTGCCCCTCCCCCGTCCCCAGTGTCAATTAATGGTCATGCATACTATCCCAAATATGAATAGGAGGGCTAAAAATATGCCAGCCTTGAGAACATCCAAACTGAATGAGATTTGTTATTATTAGAGTATTCACAACCCATAGAACCTTTAAGAGATTTTTAAAATGCCACATCAGAATTTTAATGATCTCTTTTTTTTAAAGAATCCCATTACTTTATCTCTAAGTCTTTTGTATAAATATTTTTATAACTTTTTACATTTTATGGTGTTCCATATAATAATAAAATTTACACACAACATTATAAGGAAAAAAAAAAAAAACTGCAGACAAGGACCAGTTCTTCATTTAAGCACCTTTCCCATTCCGTAAGAACCACAAAAAAGTTCCTTCCCCCTGGGAATTACTGCCAAGGTACTGATTGGGGATGCTCTTAGCAACCATCCGAGGCAATTATTGTTTGAAATCTCAGTTGCAAGGTGGCGAGCTGATTCCTTGACACGTGACCTTCCATATAATGACTGATCCGAGGTGATTACAATTTTGAAGGAAGATTCGGGTTTAAGGTAGAGGAAGCACCTAAGATTGTATGTTCTGATGTGTGTTTTTCGTATCATTGTTAGGCGCCAAACATGTGGGAAATTTTAGACCGTCGCATTTGCTTTATTTGAAATGAAGGGTCGTGATCACTTGCAAAATGCCTGCGAATCTTTTCCTTTTTTCTTTTTTCGGCCAGAGATGGTAGACCTATTTACCAGACCCAGAGTTGTTGCTCAGGGTCTAGGTCTAAAAGTGGGCTAATACCATTAGAAAGCAAGGGTTCAATTTGGTCTTTACTAACTAGCGAATTGTTCCAGAGGGGTAGAGCTTATCGATGTCAACAAGAAGGACCAAATTCCCTTCATTCCTAAGAACAAGTTTTGCCATTATCACATGAATTTTGGACTCCGAATGCCTTTCACAAAGTCCGAAAAGGGATGTATGAACTATGAACTATGAACTATTTTTGGCTCAGCTCAGCATTATTGACGCTGAATACATGGGAGCTACCATTGGCCTTTCAGGCTCTCTATAGGACTTTGATCTAACGTGTAACACCGTTTTTATGTCGGTATTATTCTCCAAAAAAGAATCGCATAGACAGTTGGTTTTATCCGGTAGCCTAGGTACGGTTGACTCAAAAAATTATGATTTAGTATTTTTATAGCATTGGATCTAACTATACAGTCTGGTTTCTTAAATTTTCAAACCTAAAAGATTGATTTGGTACAGTTTGATATATGGTTCGAATTAGGACTGTAAGTGAGTCGAGATAACTCGTGAGTTACTCGAGTTCGACTTGCTTACAATCGGCTTGAGCTCGAGTTTGAGCTACTCAAGTAGCTGCCGAGTTTGAGTTTTAAAATACTCGGCTTGGAGAGCTCGCGAGCTTAATCAAGCTTAATTAAATATTAAGTCGAATCGAATCAAGTTCTAGTTTATCGGGTATTAAATACTATTTATAATTAAATCAATATTTAAAAGAATAATCAAATTTAATTGAGTTGAGTTTGAGTATTAAATCGAGTCGGGTTCGAGCTTAAAAGTCAAAGCTCGATTGAGTTCGAGTTCAAGTTTTTTATCGAGTTAATTTTGAGCTTGATACTGTATCGACTCGACTTGAGCTTGATACTGTATCGATTCGACTCGTTTACAGTCCTAGTTCGAATCATACGTAATGGAAGAGTATTTCTCAAAACTCAAATAGTTGCTGGTGGTGATTAGCCTAAAGATGAGTAGTTAACTAATTTAAGTGGATTAATATTCAAATTCCGTTGAGTAGAATAATAGATCATTAATTTTATAGTAAATAATATTTAAAAAATTCATATTTATATGATACACCAATCTCTTTATTATATATAATGAAATTTAATAACAAAAAAAAAAAAAAATTCCACATGAACATGACAATGGACCGAGATACATAGTATTGTCCAATTATTACAATTAAAGTGATGGTTAATGGGAAGTCTTTGCCTTGGGAAAATTTACAGCACGGACTCACTACTCACTAGTTACTAGCCTACCCCATGTGCCGATTCCGGGTACAAGCAACTTACACTTAAATGATTCAGTTAGGTGCGAACCGAATTGCAAATTCAACACCATTTGCCAAACCGAACCATTTAAATAATATATGAAATTTTCAACTCGATTCGATTCGGTGTGATGTGATTTACTGTTTGATTGGTTTTTTTCAACAAGCCTAGGTAGCCATATCTCGAAGAAAATTGTTTAGTGGCCATCTTGCAGAAAATTGTTCAATGGCTTAGACTCTTTTGTTAAGTCTTTGAAGAATAAATTCATGGAATTGGAGACCATGGAAGGATGTTGGGATCGAGTGATTAGGAGACAATCGATGAGATCCCCCACTTCATGAAATGGAGAGGAGGCCATCCTCTTGACGTTGATGTCATGATGAGCAAATATTGTGAGAGTTACCTTAGCATTGTCTCTAGAAAGAACTTTGAGGATAGAGAGGAAGAAAGTATTACTCAATGCTCCTTTACCGTGTCGAGGTAGTCTAATATAAGGGTACAAAGATCCGCCAAATGATGTTTGCTCTGGAGTGGGGGATCTGCCTTTTTGCGAGGTCGGTATAGATACCATTGAATGTTCTCTCTTAAGGAAATTTATGTTAACGTTGTCAGGCCAAAGATCATGGAGGTACTTGCTCAACTCAAGTTTGTTGAAGAGTTGAAGACCAAGTTAGGGAGGAGGTCGGAGAGCACCACTTCTGCACTACCATCAACTCAACTCAAGTCTACTCCAGCCAAGCTCCCTCTCATCAGGATGAGGTAGAGTTGCCTATTATAATTTTGGAGGAGGTGCCCATTCTCGTTGTGGTAAGCCTTCAAAACAACTACTGCAAGATTGTTGCATGCGCATTTGCCAGTTCAGGCAGCTGAGGGGGCCGAGGCTTCATTAGGAGAAGGCAAATTGCTAGGTCTTCATTTCGCTAGTAAACAAGGAGCTTTGTAAGAATCAGTTACAAAGTTTCTTGCATCACTGTGATCGGGAGTTGATGGTGGAGGAGAAAGAGTTAACCCAGTGCTAAGCTTGGAGCATTAGATGCTCGACATAAGAAGGTATTGGATGAAAATAGTGAATTTTGAATTGACTCCAGAATTTTGCCATAGAGAGCACAGTGAATAGAGACTAATCTTGGTCGTCTTGAACCCCGAATATCAGAGGCGCAGCACAAATTGAAGGTTAGCCTCCTTGTGGTTAGGAGGAAGTTATGGGCCAAGACAGAGAAGTGCCAAGATGCTAAGGCTCAATATTTAAACTTAGAAAACTGTAACTAAGACTTAAGAGCCTAAGTGAAGTAGCTTAGGTAGTAAGGTTGAGGGGCTGGAGAAAGAGCTTCAAGAGCATAGAGAGACCATCTCCAAATTAGAAAGTAGGGACGTTGTCTCTCAAATGGGTGAGCAGAAGGTGCTAAAAAGTTTTATTAATCTGGATAACGGTTGGGGGCTTAAGGTATTGCTACATTGGATTTGGGACGTACGCTGTTGATTGAATTCCGAGAACCACATTTCTACATTTTAGTTTTGAAGGTGAAGAACGACTTACGGTTGAGGAAGAGGAAAGAAAAGGTGATTCCTTTCCCACTGAGAGTGGAGAACTTACACCCCTGCTTGAGGCAGAGGGAGAAGGGTAAGGGAGTGTCTAATCAACCACTGCCGATTTTAAGGCTACTGCAAGAGAAAGACCACATGCTTCTCCAGCTCTAAGCTAAACTAGCAACCCTACTATTGTTGCTTATGCTTCACAAGTTTCTTAGGAAAGTGCTCCTAAAATGCTACACCATCTAAACCATTCACCACAACTTCTAAACAAGTGCAAACTGCACCAAGTGTAGTGTTTTAGATGCATAATTAGGCACAAATGTCTAACTGCCGTCTTTGCTTTCTCTTCTTTTTCTTCTTCTTCTTGATTTAGGTTAGAATGCCAACCTCCTTGAAAATTTTTCCTTCAAGACTGAAAAATTGTCCTTTCCTTGCTTTTATTTTGTTGTTTTTCTTGCTATGTTTACACGTCTGTTTGATGCTGAACTGCCCTAAGTCTTAAGTGTACTGAACTTAATCGAGTTTCATGTACTCGAAGCAAAGTAGACCTTAGTTCCATTAACTAAATAAGCTAAATGTATATGCTTAGTGTTAAGAAAACTTGAAGAGGTCTACGGTATAGGCACTGTGAGAAATGCGTTTAGAGAAGCTCCTTAGATGTTCGAACTTAAGTCCATCAAGGGGGGATGCTTAACAAGCTTTTGGGCTTGGTCTGAAGAGCCTTGAGAAGGTTGGAGCTTGCACTTGGAAGGTGCATTTGGTGCTTGGCTAATTGAGGATCCACATGCCTAGGAGTAGGTTAGGACTTAGTGCCACCAAGAGTCTAAGAGCCGCAGTTAATGGGGCAAGGACTTTGACTGGATCTTCTTAACCCAAGGCAAGCTTGTCATGTCATTCATGTGAACCTGTTGCATCTAGCCTTTGACATATTAGGTCTCTAAGTTGAAATTTCTTGTACCTGACATTCTTATCATAGTGCCGAGCTCCTCCTAATAGGGTGGCTATAACCCTATAGGCTAAGTCATAGATCTCATCAATGACATTAAGATTAGCTTAGAGACCGATTTGGTTAAATGTCCATCTAGGGCATGAGTTTGAAGGGTAGGTTGCTCCTACTAACAAGGAAGCACATCTTCTAAGCTGAAGGGAAGTTGGTAGAGAGTCTCATCAATCAATGTGTAATGAGTAATTAGTATCCCTATAATATGGCGGGAAGCTTGTCTTCTCAATTTCCTTTAGCCTTGCCGATCCTCTTCTCAATTTACTAAGATCCTTGAAGGTGTGTAAGGAATTGCAATCAGGTTGGTTTTAACGTTCAACTTGAGACAAACATAATAAGGCAGGGCAAGGTGGGCATAAAGATTGTTTTGCCTTCCTAAACTTCTTTGAAGCTTCTAAGAAGTCAGACCTAGGCACTTACACATTAGCCTATGATAATAAGGTCACATTGGACTTGAAATGCCCCAAATCTTATAAACTTATTTATTATTGGAAATGGAACTATTTTGTTCAAAAGGAGATGTTTTTTTAAAGAAAAGTTTTATAATGCAAATTTTTATCAACAATTTATTTACTAACAATGTTTTTTTTTTAAATTTTTATTTAAGTACATGATTCATGAGTTTATAAATTGCATAACGTTTAATTGACATGGAGAAAGTGGGTGCCTCTTCTTTTGATATCTGAGAGACAAAATGAAATATATTGTTAAGGAAAGTGTTAGACCTTTAACCTTCTATTTTAACTTTCCTTTATTTTAACTTTCCTTTTTCTTGCTTAAAGACTCGAATAGAAAGAAGATTCATATCTGACACTTTTTTCATAAGGACCTTAACATGTTAACATGTTAAGATATTTTAGCCAATATGCCTTCTGATGATTTCACTTATTGTATTGTCTCAGCAAAAGGTATAAAAATTATATTAGAGTTATTATTATATTTTATAAATGTAATGATTTAATTATTTGCTATTCTTTAAAACAAACTTTTAGATCTTAATGTTTACATAATTTTTTTTATTTGAGCCTTCGATTTCTCCTTTTTTTTTTTGTCTTTTCCTATTTGATCTTAACATTTTCAAATTTTTATAAAATTAGAACTTCCTTCAAATCTATTAAGTTTTCAAATGCATACAACCAATGTATCAAATTCAAATTGTTTCATAATAATTAATTTAACAAAATGACGATATTGAATATATTTATTCATATAATATAATAAAATATTAATAAATGTATTTAATAATATAATATAATAAAATTAATAAAAGATAATTAAAAATGTGAAGTGATTGCAAAAAATTGTGTTTCCCCTACAAGTCTAAATTTAAACCCAAGATGGATAGAAAATTTAATGTGTTTAATGGAAATCCTTTTTCTTTTTTTTTAAGGTTTTTAAAACATTAAGACTCAACTAGAAGGTAGAAAAGATCGAAACTCAAATAGAATGGCAGGTAAACGTGAAGACTAAAGTGTATTTTTTCTTTTAATAGACAGTCAAAATAATGGTTGATATAAATATGTGGAATATGGCATTTTACATGGACCTACTAGACATTTAATTTAATTCTTATGTACCTGCATAAATTTGTTTTTCAATGTTTCATATTACTGGAAAACCTTTTGCAGATGTTCGAATTTTTAGGATATGTGAAATGAATACCTAGAGGAAAAACATTGCCAATCCATTTTTATATTTTTGTTTTTCAATGAAACACCGTGGCCATTGTATTATAAATGTAAAATTACTTCTACTAATTTTTTCTTGCTTATATCTCTTTTTTAAACTTTGCTTCTCCTTGAGTTTTTTTCTTGGTCACATTTTCACCTTTCTAACATTGCAGTTTTTTTATACAATTTTTAGGCCTTTTGATGGTTTCTTTGCTTCATTTCACAAGTGGTTTTCATTGTTTGGTCAATTTTTACCATGGAAATCTCCTTTGGAAATTCAAATGATTCAAACTGAGGCTAGCTGAGTTCACTCTCTCTCTCTCTCTCTCTCTGAGATTTAATTATTATTATTTTCTTCATTTTGATGAGTGTAATGTGGAGTATTGCAGGTATGTTTTAGTGGGTGGTAGTTTGTTTAAATCCGAACAACCCTATTAATGTTTGAATATTTTTTTTAATATATGAATGTTTGTGATATGTTCACTTTTGAGCTTTTTCAATTAAAAATTGCATCTTTAGATCATATGTGCATTATCAAATGGGCTTTCATGCCATCTTGCTGTTTGATTTGTATGTTCGACAATAGTTGTCTAATTAATGTATTAGATAAATTGATAAGGCACACTTAGTTTTGGTTTTGGATATTGATGAGTTCTGATTTTGTGGACTTTAGATTATTAAATTCGGTTTGAATCTTCAAATTCATGGCAACTTTCCTTTAGCATGCAGAAAATTGAAATCAGTTCTTCTATTTTGATTCAATGTGTTGTGAATATTGTATTGAAAGAATGACACGGTAATGCTTTTACGCATGGAGTTTTCTAGATACTGATTCTTATTTTTCCTTTTCTTCTTCTTTTAAGATAAAAGAATCATTTTTAGAATCTATTTGGATGATATGTTTTTTTATTGGTATTTAGATCGATATTTATATCATATCTGTTTCATATCAATATATAGTATGTTTGCTCGGTTTATGAGTAAAAATGTTTTTTTTTTTCATTAGTATCCATTTTTCACAATCAATCTATTTGAAAATAATAAAAAGATAAAAACAAAACCATAAAAAGATGACGAAACAAACAGATAATTACTATTTTTTTTTTCTTCTTCTTAAATAAGATGTTCCATTTGCTTTGATTTACGAAGTGGTCTGATTTTATTGCCCAATACCAAGAACCATTTTTGTGCATTTCGATGCTTTCTTAGCTCTAATTCACAAGTGATTTCTTTTCTTTTTTTTTTTTTGGCATGAATTTATTGTCACCTTTATGACATTGCCAAGGGCAGGATTTAAGTAAGTGTTGAATTTTATTTAGTATTGAGCCTTCACATTATTAATAGGTTGTCGCGTGTGTTAATGTTCATCATTGTGATTCTATACTTTGTGAAAGGATGATTAAATTCTTTTTTTTTTTTTTCTGAGAATTAGAGGTATATATGTTGGTAGATTTGTTGAAATAGTTGCTTTCCATGTTATTTGGATAAAAAAGGGTATAAATATCATTTTAGTTGATAAAATGAATTGCTATGATCAGGAGGAGTGTTACAAAGGAACCTTTGTATTCTATTAGACTTTGTTGCTTTCTCGAATCCAATTGAGATTGAACTTCGGGAATCTGGGCTTAGATTAAGGTTGGTTGTAAGGTCTACAGAACAAGAAACAAGTTAGTGTAGTGCCAACATTGGGCTGGCGCCACTCTAATGCTTAAGTTAAGATTTGCCATGATCCACTCGTAATTTGGATTGGAGAGAATGATTGAGTGCAATATTATCTATCTCTTAAGAAGTAGACTGGTATTTATAGATGACAGACTTGGCGGTTATGATCGAAGTGAGTGAGTGGACGGTTGGGGACAGTAATGGAGAATGTGGGAGGAGGCTAAGTTTCCACTACATGCAGGCCAGTGCTGGCCGAGCCATTTATGCCCATTGAATAGTGGGTTGAAGGAGACTGAGCGACTTATCAGAGTGGGTCTTGAGGCTAGGTCATCCATTAGCAAGATGTGTTAAAAGAGTTCGGGCTCATTTGGTTAACCTAGTTTGTTGGTGTAATGGGCTTGACTCGGGTGGGTTTGTGATCCAAAATGGACCATCAACAAACTTTATCTCTCTTCTCTCTTCTCTCTTTCTTTCTTTTTTTTATTTATTTTTAAATACCTAATCAATAAGAATATCAATCTCATTCTATAATCTCATATGTGATAAATAATACCATATAATTTCTTCATTTTAATCACTGTAAATTTTATACAAATTTTGTAAAACATTAAAAAATGCGTTTATACTGAATTGCCAAATTGGAAACTTCCTTTTTGTGTAATTTTACTTTATTTTTTACCACGCATCGTGGGTGCAACGACCATTGACTATACTTCGACCAATAATAAAATGTGGTTATTAATAATAAATGACTAGTTTTAATGAATATCTTGATAAGTTAATATATTGGTGATGCATAGAAATTATAAAATAAGATAATATAGCTGTATGGAGAATGTTTGAATAAAAATAGAAATGATAGTTTCTTTCTCTTTACTAGGAGCATTACTTCCTTTTCCTTTGCCATTTCTAGAGAATTGGGAGGGAATGGTCAGGTGCGGTCCTCCGACCATAGTGTTGACCACTATGAGCAGAGTCATTAGTCTGCTGGTTTGATCGATCACTAGAATACCGTTAGTGATTGTCCTTCTTCGTCTATTTAGTCTCTTGATTGTCTCTTAGGTTAGCCATATATTGCTGCATGAAACCTTTCTTTAACGTTTCTTGGAGAGCCATTTTTTGCTGGTAGCAGCCATTAGTGTTGTATCCCATGTCTTCGTGGTAAATGATAGTACTTGCTCGTATCTCTCTCGCCCAGGTTACTGGCATCTTGGATGGTTTGAGGAGGATGCCTAAGTTCTTGATTTTTAGGATGATGTCCTCTCGAGGTTTGTTAGGAGGTAGAAAGTTGGATTCAAAGTATCTTTATTTCCCTTAGGGCTTTCTCCCTTGAGATACCGACCTGTCCTTTTCTCTAGGAGGAGGAGCAATGAGGTCATTGACCGATCCCTTTGACTTTTGGTCCTATAGGTGCTCATTTTGGGACTTTTCCATCTCGTTTTGATTGGCAATGAAATATTCATGCTGTATGATACCTCTCAAATATAGATCGTGGAACTCTAATCATAGAGGTGCCTTTTGGTGTAATAGCATGGAGTCTGTTGGAACTCCAAAATTAAGTGTGTTATGTGCAGAGCAATCTTAGGATGAGCGATCCCCTAGAAAGCGCTAGCACCAAAAAGGCAAAATTGTGCGGCGTGTGGTCAAAGCAGATAATACGTCGATAGGCAGAATTTGGGGCGTTATATTCTTAGCTCACTCTTGGAACTCTCCTAGAGTCTTGGGCATATTCTTGGTGAGGGAATGGAAAAGATTTTCATTCCCTAGAACTCCATGGATGATTGCTTGGATTGTAAGGACAAGGCCAAGACCATCTACTTCGGTAATTGCCTGATTGAATCGCGTTATGTAATCCCTTAGGGATTCATCTTTCTTTTGGTTCTCCAAGAATATGGAGGAGGTGTCCTTCTTTGGAGACCTGCTTACTATAAAGTGAGCCTTAAATGCAGCTGCTAGATCGTTGAAGGATGTGATGGGGCTGTTGTCTAGTTAATGGAACCAATCATTGGCAGCTTTTTTCCAGTGTTTTAGGAAACACTTTATAGAAAATAATATCTTTGAACCCAAACACCAACATTTGGTCTTTATATCTCTTAAAGTGTTCTTTTGGGTCAATTGTTTTGTTATAGAGCTTGAATGTCAACAGCATCATACCTTGTGGCTAAGGTTCGTCTACAATTGACCGAGCTATAGGAGTTTTGATTGTCATTCGAGATGTTTTGGGCATTGGAGTGTCCTTCTTGCTTTCTTTGATTTCTGACATCCTTTTAATTTCTCGTTTTAGTTCTTTTAGAGACATATCTTCTAATTGCTTCCCTTGATACATGGAAAGCTCCGCCGATAAAGGAATTTTGATGTAGGTTTTTGATGCCGCTGGCACAATAGAAAGGTTTATGATACCGTAGGAGATTTGCATTTACAATCTCACCAGGTTAAGGGAGTGGTCGCTGCCTCATGAAGATGGCATGGGTTAGCCTAGTGCTGTAGGGTTTCGTCACTGCAATGCTGTAGCTGAGAATTGTACCTTTCCAGTTCTAGCCCCTTGAGGTGCTTTTCGACGTCTATGTTGCATTTAATGATTTCAACGTTTTTTCCACCACTTAATGAAGCATTTGCTCTAAGCGATCTAAGTGGTTTTGTTTTGGGAAGCCATTGAAGGCTAAGAAAATGCTAGGGCCCCTGTAGGAGCCTTCCAGTCTCTGTAAGCCAAGCCATCTTGAAGTCGAATTCAAGTCACTTTCAGAGCAATCTCCTTGGGATGGTTTTGTGTTTTTAGTACAGGGTAGCATAGTTAAGGTAGTAGCCTTTGAGTTTTTGGGAGTGTTTTCTGTTCTTAAGGAAAAAATGCAGGAAAACCTCCACTAGAAGGTAATTTTTCCCCTAAGTGATGCTAAATGTCACTTACTTGAATCTAGCAAGGGTTAGACTTTGGTATATTGGGCTTAGATTAGGGTTTGTTATAAGGCTTACAAAATAGGAAACAAGTTACGTCTGCACGTAGCTATTCTGATGCTTAAGTTAGTATTTACCATGATTAGCCCATAATTTTAGTAAGAGAGAATGATTGAGTGCGAGATTACCTGAATCTGGAGAGGTAAATAGGTATTTATGGAGGATTGACCTGGTGGTTATAGTTGTACTGGACGTGTGGTTGGTTGGAGGATGTACTAGAGACCATAGAGAGAAACTATGTCTCCACTACATGTGGAACAAGACTTACCGAGCCATTCATGCAGAGTAACAATTATGGCAGAGACGACTAAGTGATTCATTGAGGCTGGTAGCGAGGCTAGGTCGCATACTAGTAGGATACATCAATGGGACTTAGGCCCATCAACAAAGTGAATATCAAATTATTCAACTCCAAAATTTAAATATAAAGCAAATATTTAGCCACATCACATTTTTGTTTTTCACTTCCATTTTATTTTAAGTAACAACATTTTACAACCCTTTCACTTGATATACATAATTATTCATTCCCTCCTCATTCTTTATAAAGATGCTATTCTGCTGTTTATTTGAGGGAATGTCAATTCATAATGAATTGATATTACATAAAATGACAAATAACATTTTATTTCCCTATAACCATGAATTGCCATTTAATGATTTATTTTTCAACCTTATCATAAATATCCCTGTCTTGAAAATATCACCTATACAATTATCATATCTTTAGGTAATAAAAATAAGGTGTATCATAGATATTTTACCTTTTATTTGAATAATTACTTGTTTTATTTTTTATATAAAGTGAACATTATAATAGTAATGACAACCTTATTACATTCCTATTGAATTGAAATTCAATTCCCTTTTGTTCTATACGGTGAAGTGAATGGCTATTATATTTTTACTGCTTTTACCGGGATTAACAGTTTCTCTCTCTCCATTTTCTCTAAGGGTCTCCTCTCTTCCTTGTATCCCTCTTAGAGTTGTGCATGCAAGACGGGTTATGCGGGCCAGCCTACATAACTCGAAAAGAAAAATACAGGTTGGGCAAAAAATTTTAGTTTGTTTAATGTGCGGGTCAATCCGTTGCTGGTCGGGTTGGCTTGTGAATTCGTACTTAAAAAACTTCTAAAAAAAGAAAAATAAATCTTATAAAAAGAAACCCTAGTACATTATCCTCTTTATTTCCTCTTCACTTCACTTTTCTATTATTTAGTTGCTAAATATTGATTATGTAATTTTTATGGGTGTTATGTTTTTGACTTTAAACTTTTATGTTTATTATATCCTTAGTCCTTTTATCAATACATTTTCTTTTATATTTGTTAGATATTTAGATATTTTTATTTAAAATAAAAACACAATATCAATTTATAATTTCCATGATGTATTTTTCCTTGACATGCTAAAGAAAAAAAAAATTGAAATGGATTCTAATTTCTATTAGTTAAAATAAAACTTTTATATAGAGATAAAAAATTTCAAAATAGAAGTCTATAATTTTTTCATACACAATTATCATCTAAAATTATAGAGATAAAAAATTTCAAAATAGAAGTCTATAATTTTTTCATATACAATTATCATCTAAAATTGGTATGAAGATAATTGGTTAGATAAAAATAAATATATTCCACATTTGAATTATTAAAATTTATATTTAAATTTGAATTCTTATAAATTTTTCAATAAAAAAAATATTATCATGTTTGCATGCTAACCCGCATAACTTGTCAACCTGCATAACCTACCAACCCGCCCCGAGGCAGGTTAATCTAAAAAAATACGGGCTAAAGTAGGCTTGCTCACATAACTTACATGCTAAAGCGAGGAAGGACAAGTTGGCTTGCATAACCCGTTTGCACAGCTCTAAGTCAAATATTAAGAAAAAGAAAATAATAATATAGTTTTTTTTTAAATAATGAAAATGCCACTGGGATCAAAATAATATCAATTTTAGGCAAGTTGACCTCGTCTCTTCAAGAGACGAGGTCTATTGTTAATACAAGGATCTCATCTCTTGAAGAGACGAGGTTAGTGAGCATTATACATGCCTGCCATCTTCTTCTTCGTCATTTTGCGCCGCCAAAAAACCCCAGATTCCCCCTAAATCCCCTAAATCCCCCAAATCCAAAACCCTAACCCCAAGTTCTTTAATTACAACAAGGATTTTGAAAAAATCATGGCGTGATTTTAAATAGGATCGATCACTAGGCGTTGCGAAAGTAATCAGATCGTGAAAAAGTGAAGAAATTCATGCATAAATTCCACAAAATCGTGCCGAACTCAATAGGTAAGTACATTTAATTTTGTTTGTGTTTAAATTTTCGCTATTATTGATGTTGCATTGTTGGTAATTGGGTATTGAGATCCTAAATTCGATTTTAATTACAAATTAAAATCCACTTGGGTTAAAGAAAATAGGCGTTTACGCTGTTTGGGTTGAAGAAAATAGGGACCTGCTGTGATTTTTTTGTTCCTTTTTTTTATTTTTTCGACAATCTGACTTGGAATAAACTTGTGATTTTTTTGTTAGATTTTTTTTCAAATGTTGAAGCACGTTGTATGTTATATGGATGTTGTATGTAGTGTTAGATAAGTTGTATTTTGGAGTGGTAATGTGAGTTGTAGTATATGCTGTTGATGTTGCCATGTAGACAATGTCTGATGTAATTATGATTATATTCTATATTTTTTGAATTTATGAACCAAATTATGAAATCATATATTGTTATACATCATACACATTGATCATATACTATTATAAGACTGGGGTGGATATAGAAGCATTAGCAAATGTGCTTAAATATTAGGGGAGTGCAATAGATGAGTCATGATACGAATTTCATGCATTCACCCTATGTTTTATAAGATAACAGGGTAGATGAGGAAATGGATAAGGCCAATTTTGTATTGCATACTCATGACAATATTGTGGAAGGGAATGATGTTTTGATTATGATAAGTGGCTAGTTGCTATGGTCAGTGTTTGTAGGACCTCAACATATGAGCAAATGCTTGGGTACAATGTTCATATGAAGAGAATTCGCGAGGCAAAGCAAAAAACTATTGAGCAAGCGTATGGAAGTTGGGAAGAGTCATATGTAGACCTTCCACATATACCTAATGCGATAACAGAGGCAAATCTAGGATAAAGGTTGAGTGGAGAACTATAGAATCTAATACAACAGGACACATCTTCCTTGACAAAGTCTTTTGGGCATTTGCTCCTTGCATTGAAACGTTCTAGTATTGTAGGTATGTTTTGAATACATGAGTTATAAAAAATTGATATCGGTGAACTAAGTCTGTTAATTCTTTACAGACCAGTGGTCACGGTCGATGGCACGTTCTTATATGGCAAGTACAAGCACAAATCGCTCGATGACTCCATACTTACAAGGCAGCATGTTCATAGATTGAGGCTGGCATGGAGGGATAGGTAAGGTTATTTTCTCATCCAATTACTTAGATCATTTACACAATGTTTGTGATGGATTTGTTTTTGAATGCAGGAGCACGTGGTGTTACATTGTTACCGTAGAGAGGCGAGACTGAGACGACAGGGTAACATGCCTACAATTCTAGATGATCGACTTGTTCCATTACCATCTCAGGCTGGTTTCATATTTGTTGCTTATATACATTTGTACAGCTGGATTGTCACCTGATTATAGCTCTAGCGGAGAGGCAATGTCCAGAGACCCATGCCTTTCACCTACAGACAGGGGAGTAGACTATGACGTTGCAGGATGTTACGACACTCCTTGGCCTTCCCGTCAATGGCTAGGCAATTACTGGCACAGCTCAGAAGGATTGGTTAGGGTTGTGCCACGACTTATTAAGAGTTAGACCAGAGACAGGTGCGGATATAGATGATAGTAGACTAAAGATGTCATGGTTGGATAGACATTTTAGAGTGTTACTATACCATGTAGATGATTTGACACCATGCTAAGGCATACATTCTATTATTACTAGGAGGGGGGTTTACTATTGCAGATAAATCGTTGAATTTAGTTTATGTGATGTATATCTAGCTACTTGATGACTTAGAGAGAGTAGGCCGGTACGCATGGAAAGCAACTTCCTTAGCATGGCTAAGCGTCCCACATCGATATGGGTGACATAGCAGGACCCTTCGTAGTCCTGTAGATCGGGGCTTGGAAGCACTTCCTACACATCGCCTTACTGCATCGACAAATCACAACAGTTATCGAGGGGCGCCCACTTATCGATTGTTGGGATGCCATATTTGATGTCACTCGATCCCCACACATCAGCTACTTGAGTACAGGGGTTGTTTCGATAGACAAATCCCTAATGAGGTATTGTTTTGTATGTTCCATGTATTCTTACATGTAAAATTTCATTGTCTTTACTAATGTATAGTATACTTTTTGGTTGAACATGTTCTTTAGGACCCCTACTATGTCATTATGGATTCCCTACCTATCTACTGCTGGGCTAACAGTGATATATGGCATGCATGGATTCCCTTGGTTTGCTTCTACATTATCGAGCACTACTATCCAGACAGGGTGCTCAGATGGTTTGGTGATTTGCAGGGGATCCTAGACCCTTCAGTTGATATGAGAGCTCTGCATGAGCTGACTTACAAGGGCGTTTCGAGTGGAACTAGGCGGCGGCGCATGCCAGATGGATAGCGGAGTGGGATGGCAGGTGCAATCTCATTGTCGAGCTTTGAGATATCCCCATTGGCTCATCTGCAGATTATTTCAATTTTAACCATACTATCACAAGGCGTTGGATCAATCGTATAGGGGCCATTATTCGATACATGGTAAGTTCAACAACTACATAAGCTATATATAGATATATATTGTGTTCGGTATCTACTGGTCTAAATGTTTGCTCTCACTTGCAGAAAGATTTCATGTACAGAGTCCTTGACATGCCATCAGAGAACACTTTTACCACTGCACGAGATGTCATTTGTGTAAGAGTTCATGGGGCTCAATTTGAATGATCTAGCACCAGTGCTTGTAGCTGCATCAGCATTGGAGGACCTACAGCCTCGGCTTACACAGAGATGAAGGCCACTGAGAGAGAAGCGTGGGTGAGGATTGGGTTGGGGTCAAGAGCAATGGCGAGCCCGAGCTGTAGATATTAGAGATGAGCCATTGCCCTCGCATGTACCTATACATGATGAGCTTGGGTCTTTATAATTTCATCATTTCGAGCCTATTCCATTCTCATCATCATATGCTTATTTGGATCAGACCCCGATGCCAGACATTTCATACACAGAGTTTCACACCCCTCTTGCTCCATAAAAGAGGCAACCGTCATCGCCATAAGATATGGGAGAGGGACTCACCCAGGTGGATCCAAACCCTGTCCCATTTCGTTCTTATAGTGCTTGTGGTGGAGATCAGATGAAACGCTCACACAAGTTGATCTATCTATGTAGCATCCCCATCATCATGTCCATCAGTGTATACCGTTCGCTTGGACTTTTACCAGACGAGGACAAAGGAGGCGGGGTACACAACAATAAAGGCTACGTAGATTTTCATCTTTTGTGATTGTTGTATATAAATTCTTATTTTTTTTGTTTGTTGTTTATAGCATTTTTATATACTTTTGGTGTAAATAATAGAACATTAATGCCGTCATTTCATATTATGTTTTATGAGTTCTTAATTATTTTGAATGGATTAGGTTTGAGACTGCGAATGAATGGATTATGGTTGGGATTGTCAATGAATTGATTGGGTTTGAGAATACTATTTAGGTTGGGTTATGATGTCTGAAAGTTGATGGATGGCTAATGAATTATTATATAGTTGATTGTGTTTGATTTTGATAGATTATTCCAACTAATGTAAACAATGAGTGATTCATGAGATATGTTAGGGTTGGGACATATTTCTGCTAACCTCGTCTCTCCAAGAGACGAGGTGCCTATCATGGACCTTGTTTCTTAAAGAAATGAGGCCGTTAGTGAGACGAGGTCCACTTGTAAAATATGGACTTTGTCTTTTGAAGAGACGAGCTCGATCTCGTCTCTTAAAGAGAAGATCAACTTGCTTAAAACAGAAATAATTTTGATCCCAATAAAATTTTTATAATTTTTTTAAAACTATATTATTATTTTCCTTTTCCCTAAAATATTCCCTCTTTCCATTCTGTCTCTCCCTCATGTTATTATTAACTTCCAAAGCAAGCTGCATTTAAGAAGGGGAAAAAAAAAGGATAAAGTAAAAACAAAATGAAAAGCTTTCCAAGCAAGCTTCCATATCCCGCCACTCCCTCCCTTTGACCGTTCGTTAAGGTTTAGTCCATGCAACTTCATGCAGCCGTATCTCGCTCAAACTGCTCCTTCTCTCTTCCCACTTTAAACTTCTCTATATTTTTTCTCTACTCTATGAAACCCGAAATGTCTTCCAAACCCTCTGCTTTCGACGTCCTCATATCTGGCGCACGTGCCGCTGCAAAGAAAAAGCGTCAATCTTCCTCCTCCATTCCCTCCTCCCTCAAGAAACAACGTAAATCATCTGTCAATCCCACCACTCCCCAAAATCCTAAACCTAACTCTAAACCCTCTACCTTAAACCCTAATTTAGAGCAAAATAAATTGGATCTAGCTGTGGATGTGTTGAGAATCAGAATCTGAGAGATTTTGCTGTTTCGAATTCATCACCTTTGAGGGTGAAAAAGCCAAATAACCCTGATCCCTCTCGGGCGAGAATTGCAAAATTGGAGAGTAAGATTGCTTCATTGAATAAGAAACCATCGAATTTCAATCCAAAGACGGTTATCTTTTGGGAGGATAATGAGAAAGTTCCTTTTGTGTTTATCGCTTGATTTGATTTCAAAAGAGAATGGACATATTGTGATGACAAATATTGCGTGCAATGCGTTGAGGACGGTAATGACCACCACGCCTGATGATTTGTTGGCTATGGTTTACCTAATGGCGTGTCGGGTTGCCCCACCTCATGTAGGGATTAAGCTTGGTGTCGGGGATGATTTGATTATTGAGGCGCTTGCAGAGGCTTTTGGGAGCTCAACAGGATACATAATAAAACAATATAAGGTGTGCTTATTGTTTTATAAATTAACTATATATAGGAATATTGAATGAATGAGATGTAATTTTTCGAAAATTTGCTCAACGTTTTATATATATATATATATATATATATATATATTCAATTTGTTATTTCAAATTTTAATATTTGATTCAATTGCCCGATTTTTTTTCCCCAGCTCAACAATTATCAAACTCTTTCTTCACTTGCAGCTGAAAGGAGATTTGGATCTTGTAGCGAAAGAAAGTCAATCGTCTCAGTCTTTATTGCGCAGGCCTGATCCATTAACTATCAGAAAACTGTTCGATACATTTAGACTCATTGCAAAGGTCTGAAGTTCAGAGAATTTCTAAAATCAACTCATGTATCTTCTATTCTAGCTATACATAAACAAAAGTAATAATGTCAGTGTTAATGCTTGATCCAATATCAGATTGTGCTTCATTTTTCCTTTTGAGGGAAACTACTATTGAGTTGAAGCATTGCTATGCTTTGTACCTGGCTTTGTGAAAAGCAATTTGCTTTGAAATTTCTATGATTTATAACGCTAAGGATTTAGTAAACAGGTTATAGTAATTGGGTAAAATCTTTATCTTTTCAAAATGCTATCTTGTGGTATTCTTGTCAGGTAAAACAACAGATAATTTATTGCAAACTAGACTTACATAGCATCACGTGTAGATGCACTATTTGCTGGTTGGCCGTTGAGTTAAGCAACTGCCCTATTTATTTAGAGTAGTAATCTATGGTGTATTTGCCTGGAGAGTTTGTATTGAGAACTATGATATTCAAACAATGACTTTGTTACTGTTTATATTGTTATCTTCGATAGTATGATTTTCTAAAACATGAATTTGAAATCTTAATTTGGTGATTGTTCTATGGAAGACTTCTTTTATGACATGTTAACTAAAGTACCCTTCTTCGTTAATCATTTGATAATTGTCTAGGATTATTGTAAGTCGTTGTTTCTCTCTTTCCTAGTAAGAAAAAAGGCTTATATTTTTGTTGGTCCAAGTGCAAAGAGGCCTAGAGTGACCAAGGTAGAAGAATGGCCTCCATTGTTGGCCGTTTCTGTACTTAAATTAATGCTTTGCAATGCAATATTATCTTGAAGTTTAGTACATTGATTAAGTTGATTCTGGTTGTTTGTCTCAGGAATCAGGGCAGAATAGTAGAAAGAAAAAAAAAGAACCATATTAAAGCACTTCTTGTCGCTGCTAGTGACTGTGAACCTCAATATTTGATTCGTTTGCTTCAGGTTGGGATTTGGTTTTATATTTGGGGTTGTTTACTTGCCCGCTTTTTGCAAACTGAGCTATGATATTAACAGACAAAGTTGAGCATTGGTTTAGCTGAACAAACTCTCTTGACTGCTCTTGGACAAGCTGCATTATATGTTAAAAAGCATTCTAAACTACTTCCAAACATTCATTCCCCTCTAGACCAGGTCAGTTCGTATCACTGTTTTCCATGATGGACTTTGTAAGTTGTTAATAAGTACCCATTTACTTATCTGTCTTGATGTTTGTGCACTTTCTTCCTTAATTTTAAGACGTTTTAAATATTGTCTAACTTGATGTTGTAATGTTGATCAACTTCTAGTTCGAGATTTCTGAATAGGCATTCCCATCATTATTGTGTGTATTACATTTTATTGTTCGTGCCTTGTTGTCCATTATTGGATTAAATATGCAAGACTATCTATTATGGTGTTTTTTTAGTTAATGGATACTCGAGTTCTAATTGATAAATTGAATTGTTTCTTCATGTTTTTAATTTTTTTTAATGCTATTTAGGCAGCAAAGATTATCAAGCAGGTTTATTCTGTCTTCCTGTTTATGAGAAGATTGTAGCTGCCATTTTGTCTGAAGGTGTGTGGAATCTTCCAAAGATATGCAATTTTACTTTGGGTGTACCAGTTGAATCCATGTTGGCTAAACCAACAAAAAGAATGTCTGATATCATAAGCAAATTTGAGAATATGGTGTATACTTGTGAATACAAATACGATGGGGAACGTGCACAGGTGACTTCATCTAACCGGATATATTTTGATTGTTTCATGTTGTTATTTTGTGAGTATGATTGTTCAAATTTTGCTAAGTGGAACAGATTCATTGTATGGAAAATGGTTCAGTGGAGATATATAGTAGAAATGCTAAGAGAAATACTGAGAAGTTTCCAGATATTGTTGCAGATGTTTCAAGGTAGACATTTGTCTTGTTTGATTTGGATGATCATCCCAAACAAATCTGTGATGCATAGTAATTGACCTATATAAAATTTAGGGATAAGGCTAAACTCTTAAGTTTATGATCTCTGATCTCTTTTTTGGTTTTTGAAGATCATCAGTCGTGGGTACCGCACTGGAGGCTCTTAAATGTTTAATTTTTTTGATATATCTTGAGAACACCATTTAAGATAACATGATTTGGAATTGGATAAATTTTGCTCTCTTAATTTGAATCAATTCTTGCCCTGGCTAGATTGTTAATCTCAAATCTTCTTTGTTGTGGCCTGGACATTTTTCTTCCATATGGTCTAACCATGCTTAGATGATAACTTTCCAATAATAAATTGCAGAATAAAGAAGAAAAATGTTAGTTCATTTGTTCTAGATTGTGAGCTAGTTGCTTACAATCGAGAGAAGCAGAAAATGCTTCCCTTCGAGGTATGATCTCTTGTAAAAGTGTGTTTGGTGGTGGGTAATAAGAAAAAACACATTAAGGCATTATGTGGTATAGGAAATTTTTGTTCACTGTTCAAAGAATTTGTGAATTGCCAATGCACCGTAGTTCCAGAAATTAATGTAATCATTCTGAAAAGCATACAAATTATTTATATAGATTCACTTAACGTGAGGGAGAAAGAAATCAAAATTGAAGAATAGACTACAAAGTTATATTTTCATGTGTTCACCTTTGTTTCATTAGAACATTAGAATATTAAATTTGACAGAATTCAATTCTATGTAAATATTTACCAAATATTACCTTTAAGATTGTAAAAATAATACTTTTGCCCCCATATGTAGGAAGCGGCAGCTTGACTTTTGTTATCCTGTCTAGATCTACTATGAAATTCTTCAAGATAATTTTTTTTGCTGACTTTTCACACTGTTTTTCCTCACAAAATTTTCTTTCATAAGATTTTTCCAGTGGCATAAATTTTCAAAACATCTGCCTTTGGCATTCTCAACAATGCGAATGGATGATTTTTATGCTGCTATAGTGAGGCAACATTTTTGATACATCAGCCACCTTCCCCACCCCAACCCCCCCCCCCCAGCACCTCCTCCTCTGCAACAACAGGATTTCCTTTTTTTTTTTTATTTTTTTATTTTTTGTGGTTGCAATTGAGGGTTCAGGATTGCCATCTCTGCTAATCTAACAAAAAAAATCATTTTCAAAAACTTTTGTGTCAGGTTCTTCATTCTCGAGATCGCAAAAATGTGGTTTTAAATAACATAAAAGTGGATGTTTGCATATATGCATTCGACATGCTGTATGTTAATGGCCGGCCACTTTTACAGGAACAGCTAAAAGCTCGCAGGGAGGTATGGCTGCTATATTTTTCTTAGATACTTGTGATACCTGTTATCACTTCTTTGGTATTAGAACTTAGAAGTAGGATAAGTAAAATTGTTAGAACTTGGTCTTTGCACAAATTTGGCAGGGTCTTGTTTCCTCTAAACAAGATCGTCTATTCTGTCCTTGTCTTTTTGGTATTATATAATTGAATTGTATGACATCGTTCCCTTTCACTTGCTGTTTATGGTATGAGATTCTTGTCTGTTGTAGTAAGACTCCCTTATACAAATAATATGATGAAGATGCAGACACTTGTAAAGAGTAATGACACAACTACACAATTTTACCTCAAGATCATCTATTTGTATATTGAGCTATATATTTGGCAGAATATTTCCAAATAGGAAATACTCAATTTCTTCTCTTAAACTTGCATGTGTCAGAACTGGTTCTTTAGTTATTGCAATATATATATATATATTTGTACATCTGGGCAGAGCACCTCATATTGCTATAAGTTTTGTTCACTGTCACCTCAAATGCTGAAGTATATCCAATTAATTTTCAAGTACAAGCTTTTTGAAAGATTGGAGAATGGAGATTACTTTCTTTGACTGGAAAAGATCTTGTATTTCCGACATTCATATTCCTGTCTTTTCCATAGGTCTTTCAATTTGGTTTCTTCACCTTTTACAATCTGTCCTTGAAAAAATTCTCAATGTAGGAAGTGAATAGAGAATTCTGTTATGCTTGTGTAGCAACTCATAATGGAGGGAATGGAAATAGATGAAAAATACTCCCAACAATTATAATGTATCTTATGTTTTATCAATGTAAAAAATCATTGTTGCTGGTGTTGTGTTGGTATCATATTCACCGCTGGGAATCTGTTGCCGTGGCTTCATGCAGCATCTTTATGAATCATTCAAAGAAGAACCTGGGGTTTTTCAGTTTGCCAGTGCAATTACATCAAATGATGTAGATGAAATTCAAGCATTCCTAGTAGCTGCCGTAAATGCAAGGTATGTAAAAATTCAAACAAACCTAGAAGCTGCTATAAATGCATGGTATGTAAATGGGTTTATGAAAATTTGATGTTATTTATGCATGGTTGCCGTCCATTGCTTCATTGTGCCAGTTGTACTTGAATCTTGCTATGTTGCCATTTTTCGTATCAGGTAGGAAAATTTGTGTTTCCCTAAGAAGCCCGTGATTGGTTTTCTATGCATTCAACTAATTTCTCCACTCTCTTTTTTCCTTTAATTGGAGCGTGTTCGATAGCAGTCTACTGTGCAAATGTTTGTCATTGTTGGTCCTCCATTTTACCAGTTGATAAAGTGCTTGAAAGAATGTTCTGATTTCCATTTCTGCTGCTCATGAATTAAGCCATATGCTTTAATTTTCTGTATGGAGACACGATTAGGTTTCAAGCCCCAAGTATGAGAGTTAAGATCATAAGAACATTGGGTGAAAATGGTAGGTTTAATGATCAGACATAGATTATTGTGCATAATTTGACAAAAGGCAGATGATTTAAAATAAATCAGAACTCACGTTGCCAATCATTCTCGGGAAGGCAATGGCAGGCTCCTTGTCCTAACGAATTCTAATTTTTTTGCAGTTTCTATTCATTCGTTTCTATTCATTTGTGGATGGAGGAATGATGTGGGACAAATTGGAATATTTAGCTTCTTTTGTATTCTAGGATACTTAATTCATTTTATTTGTTATTTACCTCAAATTTTAATCACCTAAGAGTTGGGTTGATAGGCTTGATTATGAGCCCAGTTGCTTAGGCTCATTAGTTTATTAGGTTTTCAATGTTTACTTTACATAACATTTACAAATTACATATACACAAATAATGATATTTTTGTAAAACGAAAAAAAATTAAAATACATAATAATATATACATATGTGATGTGTACAGGTATACAAAACAGTGTATTACTACGATGTGCAGACGAAGTGGCTACATTATATAGCTTTCCTTAGATGTTGATCATTTCCTATGCACCAACTTAGTGGCCTTTAATAACACACATAGGGGGAAGGGAGTAAAAAAATGTGCGGGACACTCTGAAAGCCTAAGCCAGTTCTTGATTTTCTCACTTGTAATTTCTGGCTGACAGTTTCTTGTGTAATTTGTTGTTTCTGATGATGTATCCAATTTTTGGTGCATGTGGTTGTGGATTGCTCTTATATTTGGATGAAAGATCATGAACCTATATAGGCATATAGTAATCTGGGAAGGGAAATGCTTTCTGGTTTGATTGTTAACATTTATTTGGTCTATTGCATAAAGAGTAAGATGTGAAATATCTGCAGCAAGGACAGGCTGTGTAGTGGAATGAACTGATCATGAGTTTGTTCAAGACTTAGGATTTATTTTCCACTAGGACAGAGCTTGATTAACTTGGATCACTTCCTATTGTGTCTGGTAGGGAGGATAGGTCCCAAAAGATTGTGATCCCTGATTACTCTGATTATCCTTAAGAAAAGATGTATGACATGTAAATCTCTGAGATCTTGAGTTTCATCGATCATGAAGAGTACAAATGGTGTTAGCCTTCAGCCAGTTCTATTGTGTTGTACAAATGAGTTGTATGACCTGTATATTAATGTCAGTTGTGTAGTTAATGTTGTCCTTGTGTTGTATATTTTAATTGGACATCACAGTTTGTAGAAAGGGAATTGCATAATCTGAAATTTTAACCTTTAACAGTAGGAAAAATCACCCAACATGGTTATATTAAGCCGAATGCACAGAGCATGCATTTTTCAGAAATATATATATGTATGTATGTATATTTATAGTACAATCTTCAGTATTGTTCAATAAAAATTTCTCCTTGCGATAATTCTATCATGCTTAATGCAGATGTGAAGGCTTGATAATTAAAACTCTTGATCAAGATGCTACATATGAACCTTCCAAGTGGTCCAATAACTGGCTAAAATTGAAGGAGGACTATATAGAGGGGTAATAACCACAGTTTCATTTGTCATCACCCATTTCTTCGTATGGCAAATCATTATCTTACCATGTCTTTTATACAGTATTGGCGACTCGCTAGATTTGGTGCCCATTGCTGCTTATTTTGGCCATAAAAAGTGTAAAGGTAATGCCTGCCAATGAACTCCAATGAGGCTTTTTTGGTTATGACACATGTATTTACAGGCAAACTGATCCAACAGTGTCTTCTTTTAGTGAAAAAAGACAATTTATTTTTGTTTTTATTTTTCATTTTCCTTTCTTGCACTAATAAGGCAAATGACATTGGTCTTACGTGTGATCTTAGGTTTGAGGTACATCTGAACTAAGCTTGTGCTGGACTAACGTGTTTTTTTCTTTTGTGTAGGTGTATATGGTTCCTTTCTTCTGGCTTGTTATGATAGTAGTAATGAAGAGTTCCAAAATATTTGTAAAGTCGGTAAGGAAATTTGCTTAGTCAATAATTTTCCCCCATTACATGATATTATATGTCTATCTTAGTATGTTCTATCCTTGACATTCATTGCAAATACTGGTCAGGCACTGGCTTCTCTGAGGCAATGTTGAAAGATCTAACGGACACCCTTTGTTTTAGAGTTATCCCAAAGCCCAAGGTTCTTTGTGTTTTTGGATATATCTCATTTCTCGAAGAGAAGGATTGTTTGACTTATTCGTTCTTGTTACAGTCTTACTACTGATTCTCGGTCTCAGATAAACTTGCCCCAGATTTATGGTTTAAACCCACTGAGGTATGAAATAAACCTTCCATTTTCCTTTTCTGCGACTATTTCAAGTTGCATTTGCTGAAGAGATATAACTCAATCATATACTAGTGTTTCGCTTGGAGAGGAGAAATTTGTGCTTCGCAATTTGGGATAAGTGATAAAAGATGTTTAACATTATTACCTTCAATGCGTAAACAATAGGACCTAAATTTTTTAGCTGTTTCACCGTCTTCTGTTCTTTTTTGCAATTTTCGTAGCTTTAGGAAAACCTACAGCTGGGTATTTTTACTTTTCCTAGTAACTAAAGAGATTATTTGTAAGCTTAGCAGTTGAAAGCTAGATCCATATCTTCATTATCAAGTGAAAGTACAGTTGTTTTATTTTACAGGTGTGGGAGGTGAGAGCTGCATTACTTTCCATTAGCCCTGAATATTGTGCTGGAGTAGGCATTGTCTATCCTAACAAGGGTATTTCCCTCCGGTTTCCACAATTTATTCGTGTTCGTGAAGACAAAGTGCCGGAGCTAGCGACATCAGCAGAAAGGGTGAAAGATAATTCTAAAAATGCTTGTTCTGTTTCTTCTGTTTGATTTTCCATTTTATTTGCCTCTGATGAACTATTAACCGTGTCATTTTCTTTTATGCTCTTTCTACCTACTTGTGTAGATTGCAGAGACGTATAGGGAGGTGTATAATAATCCAAAGCTTTAATGAAGATGATCAAGATGCAGCATGTTGATCTCACTATATTTTTTGTAGGAATAATTCCAGTATCTTGGTTTCTGGCTAGTCGTTAGTTGGTTTTGATCAGCTGCAGTTTTGTTTGTAAACGGTGTTTTGCTATCTTTTCACTTGGAGCTCCATTGTCATTTTTCATTTAAGTCTTTATTGCTTTTTCTAGTGTCTACTATAAAAATTCACACCAAGGAAAATACCCTCAATCTTAGGGCCGCAAATAAGTCATCCGAGTTGAGCTTTTAAAGACTTAGCATCAGCTCATTTAAAATTTAGCGAGTTTGAGTTTGAATCGAGTTTTTTATCGAGTCTGAAATTAAGGCTTGAGCTTGGTTAGGTTTTAGCTTAACCTCGGCTTGTTTATAAAACGAGCTTGAGTCAGCTAAACTTTTTATCGAGTCTAACGAGCTTTTATTGAGCATGAGCTGAACTCATTTAAATAGCCTGTTTTGTATTTTTTTAAACCTAAAATATAATATATAGTATTACCATAATAATATATATACATAATTATTAAATAAAAATTAGTTTTTATTATGTAGTTATAGATAATATATCATGTATAAAAAAATTCACAAATTTGTTGATGAGCTTATTAATGAGACTGTTAATGAGTTGACTTGCAAGCCTGTTCATGAGTTTAAATGAGCTTGTTCACGAGTTGGCTCGTAATCCTAAATCAAAGCTTGAGCTCCACTTGTTTAGATAAACGGGTTTTGTTTTGGGCTTGAGCTTGGCTTGTTTACTAATGGAGCTCGAGTTGAACCGAGCTAAGCCTAAAACGGGTTGAGTTCGAGTAGCTAGCAAATAACTCGACTCGTTTGTAGCCCTAGTTATGCTTAATAGCAAGGATAATGTCCTTGATCGAACTGGTGTTTTTAAAAACCATAAGAGAGATTGTATCGATGTCTATACGAAAGATACTGAGACATCATACAACAATGATGCTATTGCAAGTGCTACATCTAAAATTGATTTTCTAGAAAGTGACTTTAGAGAAGATAATAATCTGGGTTACCTAGGGTTGAAATGGACTACATGTCCTTAGAACACGAATAAACTTATCTGATTGTAGCAAGGGCTTAATTTATGAATAATTTTCATCTTCTACCAAAATATCGGATATATGGGTGCATCATTATTGTCTTACTCATCCATCTTTAAATTGGTTAAAATTAATGCTTCCATTCTTCTTTATATCTTAATTTCAGTGTGATTACTGTATTCTTTGTAAAACATTAGAGACAATCTTTTCCTAAATCACTCAGAAAGTAATTATTGCCTTTTCATCTTGTTTATTTTAATGCCTATAGACCCTCTATTTCCCAAATGTAAGTGGTGAAAAATGTTTTGTTGTCTTTATAGATGACTATACATCAGTCATTTGGCTGTGTGTTTCTTTCTTTTTTTTAATTAAAACATCAAGTTTGTGGTTCGTTCTAATTTACTAAATTTCTATAATCATATACATTCCCAATTTGAAACCCCAACCAAGTGCTTTAGAACAGATAATAGATGAAAATGTATAAATTACATTTTTAGTCTCCTATAAAAACAATGATATTGTTTATAAAGCTTCATGAGTTGACAACCTCACAACAAAATGGCATGACAAACGAAAAAATTGACATCTTTTTGATACCATTCATTCTTTATTATTTCACCATGTTGTTCTACCTTATCTTTAGGGAGAAGTACCTGTAATAGTTGCATATCTTATAAGTAGAATCCGATCTCACGTACATTACCTTAGAAGGCATATATAAGTATTGGTCGATTTCTTTCTTTGGTTGTGGCAACAAATTTTTCTTCCATTAACGATCTTTGGGTGTATGTTTTGTATGCATATTCACAAAAACTATCGCCTCAACCTTGAACCATGATCGTTAAAATGCACTTTTTAAGGTATTTGAACACTCCGAAGTAGTAATGCTATGATCATTTGAGCAAGAAAATATTTTGTCTACATGCATGTGGTTTCTCCAGATAATGAATTTTATTATTCTATATTAGAAACTCAACTTTAGGGAGGAGAAATGGGGATTCTAGAGTTATAAACAAGCTGAGCTATTCGTGAACTACTTGAGCTTGATTCGCTTTAGGCTTGGCTTGGTTCGAGCTCGATTACTAAATGAGCTGAGCCCGAGCCCACAGTAAATCTTGTTTATCTAAATAAGCTGAGTTTGAGCTTCGATTTTAAGCTCATGAGCTAGCTTGTGAATAAGCTTATTTAGACTTGTGAACATACTTGTAATAAGGTTCGTTAACTGGCTTGTTAATAAGCTCGTTAGCATATTTGTGAATTTTTTATACATGATATATTATCTATAACTATATAATAAAAATAATAAAAATTAATTTCTATTTAGTAATTATGTATATATATTATACCAACACTTCTATATTATATTTTAGGTTTTAAAAAATGAAAACGAGTTATCTTTTTTTTTTTTTTTGTCCGAAGGAAAATGAGCTATCGAAATTAGTTGAGCTCGAACTCAAATTTCAGGCTCGATAAAAAGCTTGTTAAGCTCGATAAAAAACTCGGCTCGGTTCGAGCTCATTTCATAAACAATATGGGCTCAAGCTCAAATTTAAGCTCGTTTAACTAAATGAACCGAGCTCAAGCCTCAATTTTAGACTTGATAAAAAGTTTAGGCTCGATAAAAAGCTTGGCTCGTTTGTAGCCTTAGGGAGTTCCATGGTGAAAAACACTTAATTATGATCTATCAAGCGCCACATTTGAACAATGTATGAATCGTAATCACAACCTAAAGAGTTATTTACAATCCTTGATTAGGTAAGAATTTCATAGATTTTACATAAAGTACTACAAGATAAGAATTAAACACTTACTAAGAAGGAAGAGATAAGTGATTTCAAAGACACAAAAAACGGAATATGAAAATTGCCACAAAATTGTACATAGCAAGTGGATTTACACTCTACTATATTAACAGTATGACTCCTTGGAAAGGCATACAACAAGACTCGTAGCAAAAGGATACACAAAAAATTATGGAGGGGACCGGGAGGAGAATTTTTATCCTATAGTCAAAATGAATTTGTAAGGATTTTACCTTCCTATTTGCTAATCTTGATTGGAAATTGCAATAGTTAGATGTGAAATACACATTCTTAATTGAAATCCATAATGAAGTTTACATGGAAATTCCGCCTAGTTTTAAGGAAAAACGCGATAAAAATGAAGTGTTGATTAAGAAAGACACTATGGCTTGAAAATAATCACCCTGGGCATTATTTGGTATATAAACATAGTTAAGGTAACGATAATATAGTTTTGAAACATTCAAGAGAAGGAAAACTTACAACATTATTAGTTTATGTAAATGAGATAATTATCATAGGAGAAAATTATAATGAGAGGAAGAACCTTATGGATACTTAAGCAAAGAATTTAAGATCAAGGATTTATAAAAACTAAGCAACTTCTTGGGAATTAAAAGTATCCCTTTCAAAATATGGGATATCCATGACTCAAAGAAAGCATATATTAGAGCTACTAAATGAAACCGTAGGCTTAGGTATTGTGACGTGCTTGTGTTTGGTTACCACGAGCTCACAGCTACTGATGCGCAATAAAAAAATTTATGAAATTTGTAGTTTTAGGTTTTTGTGTAAGAAAATAATACAAACAACCTATCTATGGATATTATTTACCTCAAAGATTTGGTATATGCTCACTCAATTCCAATATAATGCACAAAATTGAATAAATGGTTGTCATAAACAATTTTTATAAATTTATCATCAAGGAAGATTGAGGATAAAACTCAAGAAAAATAATTAATTTTAGGTTTAATTGCAAAAACACCCCATAAATTTTAAGGATAGTGTAGATTGATTCCCCATAGATTGAAAGCGTATTTGTTGAGCCCCTAATATATATATATATATATATATATATATATATATTGCAAGGTAACGACATTTATACTTTTTTATCCAGAAAGTACAACATTTATACTATTCTTGGTATAGTTTTTGTATAACATTTGTACCGAAAAAATGATGGAAAAGTACAAAATGTCCTTATGTGCTAATTTTTCATAGACTAGGGAGGAGATTAAAAAACACACTTTTAAAGTATGGCGAGTCAATCCGCACTATCCTTAAAGTTTAGAGGGCGTTTTTGCAATTTTCACTTAATTTTTATCAATCTAATAATAATGTCTCTGATTAATAATACGTACTTAAGGGTAAAAATGTCATAAAAATATAAATAAACTTGTTTATTAAAAATATAAACTCAACATAGAAAAACTATAGAAAATAGAAAAAGAGTTTAGATCTTACATGGGAGCTTTGAAGCTTTCATCATAGAAAGTTCACTTAATGACATGTTATGGCAAATGCTTTGGATCATTAACAAAGGAGTCTGGAACTTTAACCTTGGAAACAAGTTTTGAAGTTACCAGTCTAGAAGCATCAGGACATTTAAAGGATGTTTTGGATTTTCTTCATGCTTTACATACCCTTACACAATTTGGCCTAAATGCTCTAGAGTTTTTGATATTTTGTAGGTTTGCTCAAGCTAATTCACTCAAATCTTCACCCTAACTTGAACCAACCCAACACTATCATCCAAATAGCAGTAGGTATACCCTAAACTCCTTAAAATGCACTTACTCATCTTCATTTGGTTCTTCACCAAGCTAAGGATGTAATCTACACCCTTGCAATGGAGTTATAATTTTACAACTCTTTTAATTACTTAATCCCCATCATTACCCTAAGGTTGTTGAAAATTCACCTTTAAATCTTGCTAACTCTAATCTTCCTCTTCTGCAATATAGAGTGGCAAATATGAATCATTAAGAGTAGATGATACCCATAATCATTCGGAATTTCTAACTTATATGCATTGTCATTTTCTTCTCTTAACAACCTGAATGGACCATTAGTTCTTAGTGCTAACATTTGAGCTCTTGCACCTAGAAATTACTTCTTCCTCAAATTATCAAACTAGATTCTCATGCTTGAATAATATTTGCTTTCTGCTTCTGCTACCCTGCTCTTTTTGCTTGTTCACTTACTTTTTTAACTAATATATAATATTTGCTTTCTGCTTCTGCTACCCTGCTCTTTTTGCTTGTTCACTTACTTTTTTAACTAATAAACACTACCGCTTGAATCTTTTAAACTTGTCGTGCTTTGTCAACACAATGCAAGCTTTCATTTGAAGCTATTAGTGTAGGTATTAAATCCATTGGAATTGGAAGATTACATCCATACTTTATCTCAAACAAAAGTCTTCTTAGTAGAACTTTGTATAAATCTTTTCAGCAAACTCTACGATAAATAATCATGAATTCCAAATCCTTCAACTACAGACAATGCTCCCAATGTTCTCTTCACCATTTTACTTTAATCATTTGTTTGCAAGTGACATGAAATAGTAGATAACAAATTTGTCCTATACTCTTCCATAAAGTATTCTAGAAGAAAATTAAGAAGTTCACATATCTATGAAATACAATACTTTTACGAGCTTCATGTAGCTTTAGTATTTTCTATAAAAAACAAGTTAACAATAAACAAAGCGTTATTTTTGCTAAAAAACAATCTATTTACAATCCAATTCCTACCTAAGTCCATACAGTGCGGTGAAGATACAATCTATTTAGAATCAGAGGAAAAACAACTATAGTAATTGTGTTAGATATATAAGAAAGGAAATGGCAATTTGTCCAATTTTTTCTCAAAAAGAAGAGAGAAATAATGCAAAATTGCCTATGTTATAACTTATCTGTTGATCCACAAGATAGGAAACCTCTTTGGATTAACTCCCCTAACTCTTCCTATTAGATTAGTGAGCAAGACTTTTTAATATTAGCATCTTTTACTTTGTAATGCAAATAACTAAATATGTGTGATGTTTTGGCTGTATTAGTAGGTTACCCAACTTGCCAATGGCATCGAAAGCATAGTTTTAAATTTAAGTAGTATAGTAAGACCCGAGTTAATTCATTCGGTTTGACTTGATTGAACCTGACACCTCCTTGGGGATACATCAATTCAACCAAAGAGAAGTCAAGTTCAATCGTTTTATGAATAATTAAATCCAGTTTTATCTGTTAACCCTTGATTCCTACTTGAGTCATGGTTATCAACATTGGTTTTAAGTGATGTTATTGGCTGCTCATTTGAGTTATCTCGTAATTTGTTCTTTATACCATTTTACTAATTCAAACATGGTCCATGCATTTGTTGAATCCATACAAGTCAGTTTACGGTCTTTCTTATATGGTTTGTAGTTGGCTCTTCGGCTTGTTATTTGGAGATAGCTTAGAATTAATGGCATCCTTAGTTATTGCTGATGCTTTTGGATATGTTGATCACTTATATGCCCAATTATGCGCTTTGCAGCAGGAGGAAAAGGCAATGTTGAATTAAAGAATTAGTATAAAGAAAGGTAAGGTGCACTTTGGTCAATAGGTTAGATCATTAGTAGCACTTTATACATAAGGGTAAAATTCATTTCTTCTAGGGAACACATATCATGGCTAAAATAATGATACTTCATTTAAAAAACACAAAAAAACTGTATATATAATCATGGATGACACCAGGTGTAGATCCTGATTCTGATTCGTGGGTTCCACAAATCCGACAAGTAAGGCTCTCAAAACCTTCTTCTTGTTGGCCAATACCAATCTCCTCAAAGCGGCAACAACTACCAAATCATCATCATCAAACACAAAGTCATACATACACACACACACACACCCCACACACTCATAATCCACACTTGCACTAGCATTAGAGCTGCATCAAGCATCTCACAATACATTTTCCTTGGAGAAATCAAATCAAGTTCTGTTTCAATTCTAGTCAAGTCCCCAAAAAGGCTAACTAACTACCAACTGTCAATAAAATCCAGGTGAAAATAAAAGTTTCACCTCAAGCACTGACATAAACAAGCCTGGAGAAGCAATCACACCCTTTTTTTCTGTACAAATGGTAGGATTAAGATTAACCTACCTTGCGATACCTTTGGAAGCGGAACCAAACCACCCAATAATAACAATTCCTTCGTTCCATGTTTTAACAAGTAGGAAAAAGGGGGTCTAAAGTATTCCTCTAGACATGTGGTCCCATTTTCCTGTATTTGTCAAAACTTTAAGGAAGGAGTTGCTAGGTGTGACTCCAATTACTTTTGCTCCCTTAACTATGGACTCTTCTTCTTTTTTTCAGACCCTAATGTTTAATTGGCTAAATTTCTTAACTACTTGATGCTAAATCAGTTAAAAGTAAAAATTACTCCTGTGTATTAGTAGCACTAGCAGCAGTTATCACTGGTTAGTGAAGAGCAACTCTTTGGAATTTTGTTTCTGTTGGGTAAGTAGAGTCCTCAAAGAGGCTCCTTTTCCTGCTAACTCTACCACAATTTGTACCGATTCCACCACTGCTGCTGCTGTTGCCGGTGATGTTGATGAGGAATCCTGGAGAAGAAGTTGGGTGGTATTGCTGGAGCCAGTGTTTGTGTTGCTGGTGGATGTGGTGGTGGAGGTGAATGAATTGTCACCGGTGGAATCTCAGAAGTCTCGAGTGGTGGTGGTGGGTGCCTCCACTGAGGTAGTGGTCCTGCTAGGAGTAGTGTCTGCAAGAGAGGACCGGCTTTCATCACTGCCTGCAAAAGCTGGCCTTTTTCAGGCAGTGGTCTGTCAGGCACTAATTCTATATTTTGTTGGGAAAGTGTTGTTGTTGGTTGTGGTGGCAGTGATGATTGTGGAATTGGGTCCCTAGGTGATGAAACAATACTTTCTTCACAATCAGATGAAGATAAATTGTTGTTGGAGTCCACTCTTTTTCGGGGTTCATCTTCAATACTTGAAGTCCCTGAAAGAGGATGGTTTGTTGCTGCAGGAAGTGTCACCACCAGGTTCTGCTTCTGCTGCTGCTGCTGCTGGAGTATTAATTTTTCAATGAGAAGCGTTCGGCACTTGTCTTGTGCTTCATCTCTCTCTCTAATTGCTTTAACCAGCAAGTCTTTGAGTTGGATTAGCTCATCTTCTCTCTTTCTCAGCTCTTCTTGAACCGCTAGCTTTGTGCTTTCAAGCTCCAGTGTAGTGCATAAAAGAGTATGTTTGAGCTCTTCCATACTCTAATTAAAGAAATCAAACCGCATATACATTCAATTAATAATCTCAATCAATGTATAAACTGCAAAGCCAATAAAAATGCAACTACAGGGCAGAGGGCACACTTCAGCTAAGGGAATTTTACTGGCATACAGCAATGACCATTGCCATCACATCACACTACAAGGTTTAGCCTTATTCTTAATATTTGTAACCTTACATAACTATTGCACCAAGGTTTTCCTAGATCATGACATAAAGAAAAGAACAAGGAAAGAAAAGAAGAGAACAAAAGATGAAGAAAAGGAGGAAGATGGAATTACCCTGCCTTGGTTGCAGTAAGACCAGCTGAGAAGAGGGCTACAATGATTGTCCATTCTGCAACTTCAGTGGAATTGGGGAATGGGGGGTTAAGAAGTGGGAAGGAGAGAAAGGGAGAAAGAGAGAAAGAGTGTGTGGAGGTGGGTACTGAGTTTAAGGGGGGAGCTTCTGAGGGGTACTTGTGTGCTTTATAAGAAGATGTGCTTGTCACTGTTGATAGCTGTCTCGCTTTATTGTTTGTCTATATACGAAAATGCTCACTGCTGAGTTAAAATGAGTACACCACTAAACAGAGAAAGGAAGGTTTTTACTTTGCCGTACACTTGTTTTCTCAATATAAAATCATTGATACTGACATATAATTTCTCTGCATAACCAAATAGTTGTTGAATATGGTTTAAAAAGTTATTTATAAGGTAAAATTTGATCGATACTCAGGAGAATTTTTACGGTTTTGTTTATGGAACTATTCAATCAATTATCTAATTATTAAATAAATATAATAATTAAAATATTAACAATAATAGTTCGATCACGATTGGATATAGTATGATTTGTTAAATAGTGATGGGATTGATCTCGTCAAAATTAATAACGAAACTATAAAATTTTTTCAATACTTATATTCTACTAATTGATTAACATGATAGGCCATTAGTATCAAAGCCTTTTTCTGCTAGGATCATCTATTAGCTGGATGGGCGGAAACTTCTATCATCCCGTGATGAGGCTTTTTTGTCTATATTTTTACTATTAAATTAATTATAAAAATTAATGTTTAAAATATTAAGGCTCGATTACTAGTTGCAATTGATAAGAAACGTTGAATTATTTAATGAGATTAATTCCATTAAAACAATCACGAAGCATGGAATTTCCGTCGGCGGTATCCATTTCTATATATTTTTAAAATTTTTAATTTTTTTTCTTCTCTAACTAGGACTAAGAGGAAGGTGTTGGAAAAAGCACAAAAGGCCAAAGAAATTGGGAGGGAAAAATCCATAATTCTGGACTGAGTCTATGTCTCTGCACCAAACTAGCGCAGGAGAATCAGAAAAATCAGCGACAAAAGCGGATACAAGAAACCATCGTCTTTTGTATTTTTCCTTTTATTTTATTGTATTTTATTTTTTAATTTAGTTGTGACTCGCAATTGAAAGTGAAAGGCCTAATAAAAAGATGAATAAAATTATAAAATTATATTTTTTTTAAATTATTGAATTTTAGAGTCCAGGTAACATCCAATCTTTATTTAATGTCCATCTTGTTTCTATTATATTTGAGACTTTGGTAAGAACCAGTTAGTCAATGCTTAGCTACCAATACTGAATAGTATACATACATAATATTCATCATCACGGAAACTTAATGAGAATAAAAGGAGAGAAATTTTGACGGAGGTCAATAAGAAATTATATAAATCATTTGATGCCACTTTCTATTGAATTTTGAACATAAACTTTCTATAAAAAATTAAAATATATTTTTTTCTCTTCTTATTATATCGTAATATCATATTTGGTACATAAAAATAGTTTTTTTTCTAATAAAAATAGTTCAAAATAAATAATTTAGGGTGGAATAGTAATTTCGTTAACCATAAAATCTCTTACTCAATTTAATAGTAATGAACCTTTTTTTTTTGTTTTTGTTTTTTATTTTTTTGCCTATTTCAATAGTTCATTTGGTTTTGAGCACATCACAAATGGAATGGAAAAGTGTACAAACTTACGTTTGTCAAATATATTCATGGAATTATTTCTACGTACCAAATATGGTATTAGGATATTAAAAAGACCTCTTGGAACTTAATAAAATGCAATAAGATGAATATGTACCTATATATAATATTGTTGTAATATACTGTAAGGATCCGATATGTACGATATTAAATATGACATGTGAAGTCTCTGATCACGTATAATATACAGATAATTACACGTAAGGTTGTCAGAAAAGGAGTGTTTATGTGAATTATGTTTAACCTATTCAAATACAAGCTTTAACAAAAGCTACTCAACAA
>JAMXBD010003952.1:0-93506 GCA_024138025.1 Combretum micranthum
ACTAAACATAACAAAAATTTACCCCTCCATCGTTCCCATAGACATGGAAGGCGATTGTGTAACCGTTGATAGTATTGTGAATACGTGTGCTCAGTGCTTCTTGTTCAGGGGTATATACCGTTATCTGTTGCAGAACATTGGTGTTGAATATTCAGGCTTCCTTCATCTAATTCATCAAGTTAGTGAATCCTTACGTAGTTTTTCCACATTAATTACAAAAAATTTCATGAGTTATCAAACTCGTTGAAGTTGAGACAATTGACTAGGTTATTGTTGTTTTCGGCAATATCAATATTTAAATGAAAAAAAAAAAGTATCAATAATGTTTGAATTAAAATGGGTAAATGATTAAACACATGCATGGATAATAACAGGTCAAAATGCTTCAAAACGGGCGTTGTTACAACTAGGTGCCTAGTTTCAATATATTAATTGAATACCAACATGCCACATTGTTTTTTTTTTTTCCAAAAAAAAATCGACATGGGCACATCACCAGCTAACATGCCTACGCTGGAATTTTTTTATAACATCCCCACATCGTCTCTTAAAAATACTTTAGGAACGTAGGCTATCAATTACCTGCCATTTTCGCCAAACAAAAAACTATGCTCCTCGTCTTTCATGGTTATTATTATCTATATTGGAGGGTGGAAATATCATGCCGTCATAACAAAAACACATGCTCGATGGCGTTATCGAAAGAACACTCACCCTATCCCTACCTTCTCCACTTGGTCCTCGGCCATATGGATACGGTGATACTTATATCCATTTTCCCACTCTAGCTATGAGAGTACAATATGAACATAATTTTTTTATTTTTGGCTTGTCCTTATGGGTAAAGATTATGATATGGACGAGTTAAACAAGTGGCACAGCTTTACTAGTGCATCAAGTGCCATTGGTTTGATTGTACTAATGGATCTTCCAAACGAGACAAACATCGATCTCGTTCGTATATTTTACTCTAATGCTATGACGCCAAACTCTAGTCTTTATTACTACTTTAATGTTTAGTTGTATACTCCACATTACTCGAGATTACATCAATGGTCTATTCCATCAAGTTAACGGGAGTGATAACTTATGTAAAAATTGGTATATTGCCAATGCGTTCCACCAGATATTTAACCTAATTAGCGCTCTAATATGTGTTTGTGAGCATTAAACTAACCACTTGAAGCACCTAAAGTAAAAACGTATCCTACCAATGTGTAGACTAATCCATCATATGATTAGCTACAATATATGATTGATGTCGAATTCAAATAACATATTTGTCGAAGACATTTTTTTTATGGACGCGATGATAGATCGCCGACCATTAGATGTCGGTTATTTGGTGATACAATGCATGTGTCGGGCACCTGAGAGAAAGGACGCTCATCTCGCATATGGTCACCTAATCATTGTCATTCTACAATCGTGAGAATTTGATATTTCAAATTATATTAAAGCAGAAGCAAGGTCCACATTCATGAAAGGCGATATAGCAAGAAGGTTGATTTCAAGTATGATCCTCAAGCCAACTAATATTATAAGGATCAAAGTGGTGTAGCATGATGAAGGATGGGAGAGGGACAATGGTGAGTCAAGCACAAACATAACAACAACCGGTAAATTTAACATGAATGAGATAATGGAGAGCTATAGCATATAACAAAGACCCAATAAGAACATGGGGATACGCTTAGAAACATGAATACCCAAATGAATCAGTTCTTTGAATAGGTAGGTTATCGACCGAAGTATCCTCCACCACCACCACCATCGTATTAGCTCTCGAGCGACGTAGATGATCAAGGCGGTTAATCATCACATTCACACTATCTTGTCTAAAATGAAAATAATTATAATTTATTAGTAACAATGTAAATAATGTTGTAATGCATATTATTAAATATTAATTGAGTTAAAAATATTGCTTCATTAATCGTCTAAATTCTATTTATATTAAATGTATAATTTATTAAATTTATTTAAAAATAATTTAAGTAATTATTTTAATTAAAATTTCAAAAACCATAAGAAAATAAATCATGAACTGAAAATAACAAAATAACCGAATAAACCATGTAAAATCTAACCTGATTAAAAGCATGCGACGTGGCAAATGAATAGATAGATCGACCTGATATGGTAACTAAAAAAAAAAAAAACCATGCAAAGTAGGTTAAGAGAGCATGAATGAGTTAGGCACGTAAAAGCTCATGGTACAAAGTATGCAAAACTTGACACATGAAACAGCACACAAACGGTACAATATGATCCATTTATCAACAGATAATAGTTTGTTAGTAGTTAAAATCTTTTAGTTACTGATTTATAGCTTAAGGTTATCCTTATTGACAGATTACATTTATCTTTTTGTTATAACAAAGTCAAACCTTATCTTGTAACAGCAACACTTATCTGATAGAGGCTAGTCTCTATTTAAAGTCTGTACACACATTTGTTAAATGAGAGAAAACTCTCCTTTATTTTTCTTTTATGGTATCAGAGCTTTAAGTGCTCTAATCAGCCTCTGCATAATGACAGACGGAAACCACAATACACCCAGCTCTCAAATTATTCCTGTTCAATCTGCCGAAGCTCTAATTTCCATCAACGCCTCGGCACAACTTCCACTCAAATTAACCGCAAATAATTACCTCTTGGAGAGCTCAGTTTGATGCACTTCTCATAGGGTATAACTTGAAGGGTTACATTGATGGCTCATACCCTTGTCCACCTGCTGCCATAACAATAGAAAATAACACATCACAATCAAACCCTGCCTACTCCTTATGGCGTCGCCAAGACAGTCTGTTGTTGCATGCCATTCTTGCATCAGTCTCTGAGTCTGTTATATCGTTGATCGCTTCCTCTACTACGTCAAATGAAGCATGGCAGAAACTTGCCAAGCTTTTCGTAAACAAGTCTCGTTCCAGAATAATGCATTTAAAGGAAAAATTAACCTTTCCTCGAGGCTCAAAATCAATATCAGATTACCTTCAACATATTAAGGCTATTGCTGATGAACTTGCCCTTACTGATACTCCTATATCTGATGATGATATTACTGTGCATGTTTTGAATGGTGTAGGCTCTGAATTTCGAGAAATTACAGCCACAATTAGAGCTCGAGAAACTGCCATCAGCTTTGAGGAGCTCCATGACAAACTGATGGACTATGATGAGGCTCTTAAACGTGAAGCAACTCAAGTGGATCATGCTCCAATCACAGCAAATTTCACACGACGATTTAATTACAATCGATCACCTCTACTTGGTCCAACAACAATTATGGAAATTTCAAGAATCAACAGTATTCTACCAATCGATTCCAAAATCCGAATCGCAACAAGAAAAACACTTGGAATCAGCCTTGGCAACCACGTCCAAAGACTGGTGCTCCACGATCCCATGATGCTGTTCAATGTCAACTTTGTGATTTATATGGTCATAGTGCGAAACAATGCAATAGAGGCAAAGCTTTCTCCAATGCAGTTGTCAATTACACCAAAAGCAGTCCCTCCCCTTGGCTAATTGACTCTGGTGCTTCACATCATGTCACCACTGATGTCCGAAATTTACCAAATCATTCCGAATATGATGGTCCTGATGAAATTTTTATTGGAGATGGTTCAGGTTTGCCAATTACTCATATAGGTTCTACTTCACTCAATAATTCCAATCTCTCTTTCTCTTTGTCTGATGTTCTTTGTGTACCTGGCATGAAAAAGAATTTAATTTCAGTATCCAATTTTGTGTCTCCAATTCAGTTTCCATTGAATTTTTTCCCTTTCACTTTCTTATAAAGGATCTAAACACGGGGGTGGAACTTCTACGCGGCAAGAATAAGGACGGAGTTTATGAGTGGCCCTCTTCTTTAGCTGCGTCCCAACCTGCTGCTCTTTCCATCAAGCGTCTTCCATTGCTAGGTGGCACCAACGTTTGGGTCATCCATCATCTTTATTTTGCAATGTCTAGTTCAAGAATTTTCTTTGTCTGATTCATTGTCCTTTAATTCAGAGTCTTGTAACTCTTGTCTTTGCAATAAAAGTCATCGTTTGCCTTTTAATATTTCTTCTCTGTCTAGTAAACATCCTCTCGAATTGGTTTACTCTGATGTTTGGGGCCCAGCTCCTGTTTCCTCTATTGACAATTTTAAATATTATGTGACATTTGTTGATCACTTTACCAGATATACCTGGCTTTATCCTCTTCAACGAAAATCTAATGTTTCTCTCATATTTCCAAAATTTAAAGCTGTTATGGAAAAGTACTTTAATCGTTCCATTATCACAGTTTACACAGATGGTGGAGGTGAATATACAAAACTTAAACCTTTCTTTGAGACATTGGGTATTAATCATTTGTTAACCCCTCCCCATACTCCACAACACAATGGCCTCGCTGAACGCAAACATCGTCATCTTGTTGAGACAGGCTTAACACTTCTGCATCATGCTTCTCTACCATCTTCCTTTTGGTCCTATGCTTTCAAGGTGGCTGTTTACTTGATCAATTGCATGCCTACTCCAGTACTTGCTATGGATTCTCCCTTTTCTAAATTGTTTGGTTTTGCTCCAAATTATATGAAACTCAAGGTTTTTGGGTGTTTGTGCTATCCATGGTTGAAGCCTTACACTATGAATAAACTTGAAGCTAAATCTAGGCCGTGTGTTTTTATTGGGTATTCCTCTCAACAAAGTGCTTATTTTTGTTATGATATAAACTCTGGTCAGATATTCACTTCTAGACATGTTATTTTTGAGGAATCTGTCTTTCCATATGCTTCTCACTCTTCATCATCTCAATCTGCCTCTCCAGCTATGGACAATTGGATTTCCCCCGTCTCCTTGCCTCCTTTCATCCAAGTGCCTATCTCCACCACGTTGTCCAGCCACCACCCAACTCCTACTTCTTCGGCTCTTTCCCCTCCTTCATCCACTTCTAATCCCAATGCTCCTGCATGTGCTCGCACTACCACAGAACCTCTCATTCCCCACTCCCAAGCCATTTCTACTCCATCTCTCCATTCCCCTACACGAACCCATGTCATGACTACTCGATCTCAGAATAACATCTTCAAACCAAAACAATTCTTTGCTGCAACTACACACTCTGCCGCTCCTTCTTTAGAACCTACCAATATTGCACAAGTACTGCGTGATCCCAATTGGAGGAAGGCCATGTCTGAAGAGTTCAATGCTCTTTTACGGAATGGCACTTGGGATTTGGTGTCCCTACCGCCTCATAAAACAGCTGTTGGTTGTAAATGGGTGTTTCGCATCAAACGAAACTCAGATGGGTCCATCAATCGTTATAAAGCCCGCTTAGTTGCCAAGGGCTTTCATCAACGTCCTGGTGAAGAATATAATGAAACTTTCAGTCCTATGGTGAAGCCTACAACAATTGGGTTGTCTTGACTTTGGCAGTTTCGAAGGGCTGGACATTACGTCAACTTGACGTAAATAATGCCTTTCTCCATGGATCTCTCACTGAAGAGGTTTACATGATTCAACCTCCAGGTTATGTTGATGTTAATCATCCTACACATGTCTGCAAACTTCGCCGATCTCTTTATGGTCTCAAGCAAGCTCCGCGAGCTTGGTACCAGGAATTAAAATCGTTTCTGCTCACTAATGGTTTTCAGAACTCCAAGTCTGATGCTTCCCTGTTCATCTTTCAAGATCCTACTGTTATTATTTATTTTTTAGTTTATGTCGATGACTTGGTTATCACTGGAAATAACTCCACGATTATTAATCAATTCATTGCTAAATTGTCTGTTCGTTTTTCTGTTAAAGACTTGGGTGATTTACATTATTTTTTAGGTGTTGATTCATCCCACTACTCATGGTCTCTTTCTGTCTCAGCACAAATACATTCGAGACTTATTGGAGCGTACTCACATGATTGATGCCAAGGAAGTTGCCACTCCTATTTCCTCGCATCCTTCTCTCTCCATTGATGATGGCTCATCACCTACTAATGCCACCACTTACAGAAGTGTTATTGGCTCTCTTCAGTATTTATCTTTTACTGGCCAGATATTGCCTTCACTGTGAACAAGCTTGCTCAATTTATGCATCGTCCAACTGAGAAGCATTGGGTAGCAACTAAACGACTTCTCCGTTATCTCAAAGGCACATTGTTTCATGGCTTATATATTCGCCCATCCCAATCTCTCACTCTCACAGCCTTTTCTGATGCTGACTGGGCTGGGGACCGTGATTCATACCTCTCCACCTTGCTTATGTTGTATATTTAGGTGGCACCCCTGTTTCTTGGAGCTCGAAGAAACAACGCAGTGTTGCTCGCTCTTCCACAGAAGCGGAATATCGAGCTGTTGCTGCCACATCTTCTGAAGTCCTTTGGATCACATCTCTACTCACTGAACTCGGCCTGCAACCACCTAAATCCCCTATCATCTACTGTGATAATATTGGTACCACTTATTTCTGTGCAAATCCTGTTTTTCATTCCCGCATGAAACATCTCTCCTTGGACTATCATTTTGTTCGTGAATTGGTTCAAGCTGATCAGCACAAGTTCTTCATGTTTCCAGCAAAGATCAATATGCTGATGCTTTAACAAAACCTCAAACAAAGCAGCGCTTACATCAATTGCGGTCCAAGATTGGTGTCTCCGATGGTTCCACCATCTTGCGGGGGCGTATCAACAGATAATAGTTTGTTAGTAGTTAAAATCTTTTAGTTACTGATTTATAGCTTAAGGTTATCCTTATGACAGATTACATTTATCTTTTTGTTATAACAAACTCAAACCTTATCTTGTAACAGCAATACTTATCTGATAGAGGCTAGTCTCTATTTAAAGTCTGTACACACATTTATTAAATGAGAAAACTCTCCTTTATTTATTCTTTTACCATTTACCCCGTTACTGAAGTGCATATACTGGCTTGCAGCACCAACAAAACGGCCAAGTACGTGTAAAAGTTTACACATTTGACAGTACAATGAATATTTTTTTAAGAAGAAATGCAGAAAAATGGCATTGAAAAGAATCACACGCTTGCATTATATTTTACAGGACACGGGTACACTCGAGGGTTGACTCCGTCAAGGTGTATTCAGAAAAATACTGTGGAGCTGCTTATTCAGAAGAGGACAAGTGTTAAAGAGTTTGTGGCCTAATAATGGGATATATCTTGCGCAGGGCACGTAGTGTGTCAGGAAGAATTGATTGAAATTTAAAGTTGCACGATAAAGACACTATTTTGAAGAGATATATATATTATTTTAAGAGCTTCGACTCGTTTTCTTTCAGGAGGGAAGTCCTGGAAGAACTTGGACTTCCATGGGCTCCGGATGATTTTGAGGCTTTTTTGAGTTTCTTTTCGAAAGGTTAGTTTAAAATTATATAACAAATGTGATTTTCTCTTTCTTAACTTTTACTTTATATCTTACATATTAGCTACCAATGATACAGGTCTTCACATCCTATTTTTTGAACCTAATCATAATAATCGATTTTTTAATATCTCAATCCTTAACCGATCAATTATAAACGGTTAATCGCCTTAATGGTTGACAATTTTATTCAATTTATTTTTTCGGTTTTCAGTTTTAACTATTTAACATAATTATTTTAACCAATTAAATCCATAATTTCAATAAACCTTATTTTTAAGTCTTTATCATAAAATTTTTCTTTAAATTATTATATATATTACAAGAGCTAAAAAAAGAAAAATCAAATTAGGAAAAAAGAGAAAATACAAGCCTTTGGATTTATTATCATTAAAAAAATCAAATCAAGTCAATTATCACATTAACTCTCCTCAAACATAGGATAATAGTACTTTAATCGAAATCCAAGGAACATTAATATATATAAATCATATGTATATATATTTTAAAAAATAATTATATGTACATATAAATTATATATATATATTTATAAATATTGAAATAGTTAACCGTTAACCCTCGATTTTTTATAGTTATAAATCAAAACCAAAACCCAAAAAAAATAAAAACCGTAATTCTAAATAGAAATCAACGAACCAATTAATCATATTTTTCGAATTGATTTTTTAAAATCGATTTAATTTTTCAGTTTCATCGATTTTTTTACACACCTCTAAACAACGGGCACTTGTAATGGGTGTCATCTTAGTTAACACAAGGCAAAATTTTGACAATCTTTAACTGATGGCCATGCTGCGCATGTATATGCCATCAAATTTTTAGGTTTAGGTAAGCACGAGAACTGTTGGGAAGATCTTTTGTTGTTGTTTTTTTTCCCCTCTAAATCAATGTTACAGGTAAACTAGCATTTAAAGATGGCAACAAGCTTCCTGTTTTGGACATTAATAAAATTATAGATATCATGAGTGAACAAAAACTGGCCATAGAATCTCTCCAATGATGCTACCCCACTTTTGATTATGAATAAAAATAAATAAACACACGCATAGAATCATCATTATTATGCTCCGATTACTAATTTGGTTGGAATTTTTGTAAATTGCATTTAAATAGGAAACATTACGTTAATATGTACTTTCTTGGTTACCACATTTCTAAGTACAATTAATCATCATTTATTAACATATTTGCTGTCATATGTATACATACACGTAAGTATATAATACTTATATTTAATTTGTTTTTAGCTTAATTTATATATAATACTTAAACAATAAAATATATTGCATGTTACCATATATCACTCGGACACTCACTCTACCTTACATATCGTAAAACAACTATTTAACAATATAGTCAACAAATACACCTTATTTTATAGACATTTAATTATGAAACCAAATAGTTTCAATGTTTTTGGGAAAATGCTGTTAGATGTATACATTTTGAAATACTTATAAGGATCAACCTCAAAATTCTATATGTTATGCTTAAACTTGTTTCACTTCGTAATTGAGGGGAAAAAAGTGAACCTGTTTCTTTACAATGAAATTATTTTTGTTGATTAAGGAGTTAATAGTGCACAAAGATCATTAGCTACAAAATAATTAACAAGATCTTTTGTTGTTTTTGTTTTTTTCCCCCTCTAAATCAATGTTATAGGTAAACTAGCTTTTAAAGATGGCAATAAGCTTCCTGTTTTGGACATGAATAAAAATCTAGATAACATGAGTGAACAAAAACTGGCCATAAACTCTCCAATGATACAACCCACTTTTGATTATGAATAAAAATAAATAAAAACACACACACACACACATAAATGCTCCCTTAATTTATATATTATATTATCTTATCTAACTATTTTTACTTGCTCTATTAAACTAACTCTTGCATGTCACTCTTGCATTCTTAGCACCCTAAATGATGGGAAGATAAAAGATAACGAAATGTCCAATGTGTACTTGATCACCACGGAGGATCCCATCCCCCTCTTGGCATCTACACTTCGGGTATTATTAATATAATTTTATAAATAAACTGAACAATTAACTGACTAGAATGTTGCTGATGGAATTCGTTTTTGATTGCTTATTCAGGAAATTAGAGGAGCTGAGGTCAAATACGTGTTCCTTGAGCAATACAAAAATCTCCTTGTCGAGAGACACGTTGACTATGTCCCGTACGATGTGGAAGGACCATGCGGATAATTTTTTACGATAATGGCCCAGAAATTTCCAAGTGGATGCAGCAGCTTGGAAGCCAAAGGGGGAGGAGCAGCGTAAATAACAGGAATAGACTGCTTGTGTTATGTTGGTTTTCTATGATGGTGTTAGGTCGTGCTCGTGTGTTGTCGTTGTTTGACAATTAAATTTCTATGCTTTTAGTGTTGTTTGATAATTAAACTTCTAGAGACCTATGATTAAGGTTGGTGTCGTATGTTGTTTATTCATGTTGTTTTATATAAATGAGTTTGATATATTCATCCATACGATAGGTTGGTATAAATATAGTAAATTTGTCTAAATATGATAAGTTGGTTTAAATTTAATGAGTTTGTTTAAATACAGCAAGATAAAGTTGGTCCATGTATAATAAATTTTTGGGTTAATGCTGCATTTGGTATCTCAACTTTGTCCGAATATGTAATTAAGTACATAAACTTTTAGTTTAATTAATTTCATACCTAGATCAAGTTTTCGTTAACATTTATACTACCTGAACTAGCAGTGTTAACTCCATTAGGTGACATGGCACTCTTAATATATAAGAACATGCCACGTGTCAGATAACATGTCATGTTACTGGTTTTTATTTTATTAATTTTTTTATTTTATTTAACATTATTATCATAATTATAATTAATATTTGTTTAATTAATAAAAGGTCCAGGCCCCATTTGATAATGAAACACAACTTGGGCCCAAGCATCACAACCAACAAGCCCACACTTCATATAATAATACATTTCCATAAAAAGACTTATCAAATTGTCTACTTTAAAAATGGCTTGTTTCAAGAATCTAGCAATGTGGGACTTCAAGTGACAAAATAACATTCTAATTTTCTTTGCAATCAAAGTACAGCTTGGGAGTACTTGTAAGGATTAGATTTGTCACGCCCTGGAAGGTACCCTAAACGTAGCAGTTCGTCACGCATAATATTAAAGCTAATGAATGACAATCTTAGTCATGCAAGAGCTTTGATATCACATGCAAAGCGTGCTTCCAAGATAGTAGGAGACTTAATGGGGTATTGCGTTTAAGCAGATAATAAAAGCATGCAAGAACTTATAAATATAAATATGTAATAATCATTAAGATAAAAAGTTTCTTACAACTTCTTAGGGGTATTCCCCCGTTCTAAAAGCCTTGCTTAAACTAATTCATCTTCAAAACATACATTAATATAACGTAAGTTTACTATAGAGATTTCTCTTAAAAGTCTACAACCAAAACTAAATATATAAACTTCTTCCAAAAACTCCCAGTAGCTTTGGCTTATACCTAACAAAAGGGGCTCATTGGTGCCAACTATAAGTAATTAAACCGTAACAAAAAGCTATAGGGGTAGAAGCAAAACTAGCTTAGTGAGATAACTCCCTTCCATAAAACATACAAATATTTTAAACAATCATATGGGAATGTGTCAATCACATGAGCAAACAAAACACACACAATTAACTGGAAACTATGTGTAGCATGGATTTTACGCCTTTCATGTTGAGGGTTGGGTGGTTACTGGCCCATATGACCATCAATAGTTGCATACTTATCCGCTCCTACTTGCCATATAGACTTTCTGGCTCCTACTAGGCTACGTAGAGTTTTCGACTCTTACTAGCCACCACTACGACTCCTCGTTTCCCCACACGAAGAATAGTAGCGAAAAATAAATGTGACTCACCATATGTTATGCATGAATTGTTTTTAATATTGGTTTATTCAATTATTGTCAAGTTCAAGTTCAAGTTAAATGTGACAAAAACAATATTCATCATACCATGGCAAGAAAACATAAGTTATTCATCAGTTTCTCTTTCGATATACTTAACTTTTATTCAACAACCACATCATTCAATCATGAATCCAAATCACACAACATTTATTCATTTATCTTTTCCCTACTCTCTAGTACTACTACTTCAAGCATAACCAAGGAAATGTAATTAGTAAGGGCTTAACTCACTCTATGATGATTGCTCTTAGTCAAAATAATCTTCCGGGAAAGCGATATCGGTTCCTTCTTCATCTAAACAAGATGAAATACCCAAAATGAGTCTGTCATAGAATTTCTATTTTGAAGATTCTAAATCTATCTTTAATTCGCGGTAAAATTGGATTGAAGGAAGTTCTAACTTAAAATGGCCATAACTTGCTCATTTTAACTCGGAATTTCGCATATTTTATGTCGTTTTCTACCTACTTGAAAAGATCTATCCATTTCTAAGATTACTTTTATTATAAAAGGTCATTTGGGTCTTGGTTTGAAGGGGTACAAATCTAATACAAAAATTTCATTCTTGAAAAACAATATTTTCCTAATCCTTCCTTTACTAAGGCTTGTTTAAGTAAAACTCAAATATGTATATTTTTTAAAAGACTTCCTTATGTATATAAATAGACTCATAATTTATGCATGAAGCTATAGGTATTGTCTTATTTAATTTATTTCCTTAAAACAACATTTTCTAGTGTTTTGGAAAATTTGGATTTGTTAGACTTTACTTTATGTGGGTGAAGTAACTTATAAATTTTTGAATGATCAAAATCTAATATACTATATTTGGATTCTTTAGTTTATCCAAGTGAGTTGAAAAGAAAGTTTGGTATTTTGAGGTTATTTATTAAATTTATTTCTAGGAATTGAAAAACAGAGTTTCCAAAAGTTTCCTTTAGTGGTACTTGATGAATTTATTCTTTGAAAATTCATTTTCCTTGTAAATTGATTTTCTTGAAAACTTATTTAGCTTTTGGTTTAGAAATTTGAAAAAGAATAGTACCATGTTATTATCTATATATGAAGACTTCTTTTGTTATTTGAAAAGGAGATATCTTTAGACTTTAAAGAAACTTCATTTATTAATAGTTTAAAATTTCATGATGAGTTTTACATAAACTTTTGAAAGAGATTTATTTGAAAGTATTTTTCTAAGTCTTTGGAAAAACTTTGATCAAATTCGATTCTTTCATCAAAAGATTCATTTTCTTATTTAGACAACAACAACTTCTTAGCCATGCATGAATATGATTGTAGTTTATAAAAGCTAAAAAATCATAGGATAAGGTAATAAAGAACATAAGAAATAAATAAGCATAATAATAATTGTCAAGTATTGGGAGCCTTAGCTTCTTCAAGACTTCCCGGGACTAAGAATAGACTAGTCTCAAAAGAAAAAGAAAATTATTTTGACTTGATGAGGACAAGTCTAAGACTAGAAATACTAGTCTTAAAACAACTTGAAAGTAAATAAATTGCAATAACAATGAGATTATATGCTATAAAAGATATATATAATTACATAGATATATTTAAATAAACATAAGAACAACATAAAGGAAAATAGATTCACGAACAAGAACAAAGTATGAAGATATTGTTACTTTCTTAACTTCCATAGTTTAGAAAACACACACTATGCTCATACTAAGTAAATGAACATATAGAAAGCTAAAACTATTACCTTAGAAGAAGAAGAATCTAGAGAAAATTTGAGAGAGCTTTTGGAGAGTAATTGTAGTGTATGAAAGGTGTGAAGGAAATGGAAAGAAGAGGTGGTATTTATAGGAAAAAGTGGAGGGTAATTTGTGTTAATTGAATAAATGAAAAATAAAACAATTTGAGGGTGAATGGGGGAGGGCCGGCGCAAATTGTGAGTGGGAGAGAGAGAGAATTTTTTTTTTTTTGTATTTTTATTAATGAAATGTAAGATATGAAAGATGTGAAGTTGTATTAGAAATAAAAATTGTAAGAGAATAGATGTATGGTTGTAAGAGTAGGTTGTAAAAAAAAAGTAGAGATAAATAAATAGTGTAGAATTGTAATAAATAGTGTAATATAAAGTAGATATGACAAATAAAGTACTGGTAGTAAGAAAATACGCGTATAATTGCGACATCTAATATTTTTAATTACCGAAAAATTATAAAACTAACATTTTTGAAAACCTTATATCTTTACAAGTCTAATGGTATATTCAGAATATTTTTACTATTATGAGCCCCGAGACACGTTTTTTAAAAACTATATCCGATCGGTCTCAAAACGGATCGCGGTTTAATTAATCTAATATTTTTAAGCTTTCTCATGTTATTATGAACTATTCTACATGCTATCCTCTCACTTACTCACTTAGGGTTATAAACACGAGATTGCCAGACTTGAATGGCTACATCAAACTAGGGTTTTGTTGACTTTAGGATTTCCGATTGACCTTCTAATTAGGATTTAAGCTTAATCGATCGTTAAACATTTGGGGGTTTACAAGATTCGACACATATCTAAAATAGGTGTATCCAGTCCCTAACCACATGTAATTCTGCAGTATTATATGCAAAGTTGTCTTTAAAAAGAGTTTGTACAATTTTTTGTCTAAACAAGCCATAAGAATCATCCCAAAAACATCTCATTAAGAGAACTACTATACATAATATTACAAACTTTGTTACCTTTTCATCCTCAAGATAAATGACTTAATACTTATATATACATAGATATTACAAAACATAGGCTTAAGGTCAAGCCTATATCAAAATAAAATACATCGTAGTTTGAAAAGGTCCATAACATCTATTACATTTACCATAAAACATCTAACCATACCATTCGTTTAGAAAGTCCTCGAAATCAATCCCAAACCCAACTGAGAATAAAATTCACTATCTTCAACACTTGCAAAACAACAACATGAGCCAAAGGCCTAATACGTAAATAACACAAGTAAATACAAAGTGATAAGCACACTTAGACTAAATGTAATGCAAAAACCAATAATTTAAATTATCTTTAATTAAGTAAGCAAATCAACACTGGAGTGTTTAAACTTTGATTTCAATCATGGGGAATCTAGAGGTTTTTAGTAACAACAGCTGCTCAGGAGGTTGATATAGGCAGCCCAAATACCTATATCCCCTGTATCTAACTAAAAAAATAATAATAATAGCATTCTCTAGGGATCACAATCGTTTCTCATCTTTACTTAACTTAATCCATAATATCACTTAGTTCAACCAATCCCATAAACGTGAACCAAATCATATCTTTTCCTCTTAATAATAAATGTTATGCCTACACCATTAACCCCATCAACTACCCACTAAACCACTTATAAGCGTCATTGCATCATGACTAGGGTGACCTAAGCATCTCACTACCATGTTAATCGCATTGATAGGGTTGCTACTCCTTGGACCAGATTTAATGGCATACGCACAAACAGTTCAATCACTTTTTAAGTCATCTTTATTTAAAGTCGATTTAAGGTATGCCTAACCTAATAAACAACATTAAAGTTACCGTGTACCTGAGATGTTTGGTGTCTTTGATGAAAAACTAGCAAAAAAATCTGACGGAGAAGGGGTATCTGTTAAAGAAATCAATTTATATAAAACTTGATATTAATTTACAATCATACTAATACATTCATCATTTATTCAATACAAAACTTGAATAACAACCCATATTAAATTATAATTTAATATTTATGTAAAGACCTGACATGTGTAATATTCAAAACATAACACACCAAGTCCTCAACCACGCATAATATACTAGGATGTTATACATAAGGTTGTCCAATAAAGAAAGGACTTTATGGAATTGCTTGATCAACTTGTTGTAATACAAAACTTTACGAAAATTACTCAATTAGGAGTAGATAACTTTATATAAGTACATATGATAGCATCAACATTCATGATACATTAAGGCTACAAAACCAACTTATAATGTACATGGTAGAAAACTTAGGTACTTTAAGTTACAAAACATAGGCCTTTGAAAAGCCTTAGTCTATACTATTACATTTTCACAAAACGAGGTCTTGCTTTCAGTCTTTTCCAAGAAAACAAAGGGAAATAGTCCATCTTCTCAATCATCCCACTCATCCAGGAATGCTTCCCAATCAGTTATATATCCCAAGCCATCGTAATACTCATCATCATCATTGCCCGTAGAAGTAAAATATAAGTCAGGGACCTAGTACACAGTAACACAAGCAAAATGTAAGATGGCACACAACTTTAACAAATGCAATGCAAAGAATAATAAATTATTTATCTTTAATTGGGTGAAAAAATTCAGCAATGGAGTATTCAAACTCCAATTACAATTCTAAGGGAATCCTGGGGGTCATGAGTAATAGCAGCTGCTTAGGGGGTTGATATAAATAGTCTGAATACTTATATCTCTTATATAACTTTACAATTAATAATCTCATATGGGATTCACAGTCGTTGCTCAAATTCACTTAACTTAATTAATAATATCACTTAGTTCAATCATCCCCATAAATGTGAACTAAATCGTATTATTTCTTCTTAAGAATAAGCAAATGCTATACCAATATCGTTCCTCCTATCAGTTACCTGCTAAGCTACTTATGAAAGTCATTGTATCATGGCCGGGGTGGCTTAAGCGCCTAATCTATCATGTCAACCTCGTTTACAAGGCTACCACTCCTCGGACCTGATTCAACGACACAAGTAAAAACAATTCAAATAAATTTTAGGCCAATCTTTAATTATAGTTGATTTAATCATGCCTAACCTAACATTCAACAACTAAGTTGCTGCATACTTGGATAATCCAAACTATCAGATAAATGACCAATATTCAAGCATGGCTGAATATGAGAATAAGTCAAAGAACCATTTCATATAAAACATCATTAATTCATAATTAACATTAATCATTCTGCCTTCATCAAACTCAAATAAAATATCAAACCATCATAAGTTCACATTCACACATGTATCTATGCTTACATAACTCATTTCATTATTCATTCTTTTATTAATATTATTTTAGTATATTTTTTTATATGAACAGTACCAAAGGATCTGTTACACCAGTTTCCAATGTCATGATGTATATCACAGCTATCGTCAAAGCCGTGATGTTAGGTTGTGGTGTATCTTACTACCTTGTCATGCCTGTATTAGGAGATCACATCTCATATAATGGCAATGATGAAGAATACATTTGTAATAAGCTTTATAAAAAATTTTCTAAAAATTACTCGAAAAGATAATGGCCTTTGTAATGGCCATAATATAGGTCGTGCTTTTTAAGAAAAAGAGGTTAGAGGAGATCACTAACTTGGTATGGCCGTGATCAAGCTTTAAAAATCAATCCGAAGAGATAACAACCTTTATAACGTTCGTGATCCATGCCATTTCATGTTTTAAAAATGAACCGAGAAGTTCACGGGCCTCATAACGGCCATGACCATCAGGAAATCATGCTTTTGAGGAGATAATGGCCTCGAACACGCTTGTTATGAATAGGGTATTGGTCCTTTGATACTTGTTTCAAAGTTTTTGAAATTCTATATCTTCTAACTCCTTAATATGACCTTATTTGTTTATAGAAATATGTCAAAACTAACGTATAATCACAATATTAAACATCATCAAGGTTACTTATACTCATATGTCCATTTCACACACACACACACAACATATGTACAATAAACTTAACTAAAACATAAATCCATCATTCATGCTTGTAAAACTCTATTATCACTCCAATCATTAAAGTTCTACTCATTTATTACTATCAACATTCATACATACATCATATCATCGTGAACTTCATATTTCATTCCACAAACCCCTAAGGTACACATACCTATTTGCATTTCCATTCTAATTTACATGTTAGCAAACCATCAACTTGTCTAAAACATCAAAGTTCTACTTCTAGTCAACATTAACAGTAACTAGAAACTACAACTACACAAAATATGCGAGAATTCAGCTTTACTTACTTTTATGGCTACTAGGACCAACAAAGTTTTTCTTCCACTTTCTTGATTTAATTATTACTTCTACTTGTTCCTTGTCTTGATTCTTTACTTAGAAACCAATGGGGCAAGATTTAGATGAGATTTTAAGTTGGAATTTGGGCTTGCTATACTTGAGAAGATGATGAAGAGAGAGAGAGAGACGATGGATTTGGGGTCTGTTTTGGATTGATGTTTTCTCACCTTTTTTTTTACTTTTAGGGCATTTTAGAAGAGTTTAGAAGATAGCAAGGCATGGGCTTGGCTTTATGTGTGTATGTGGGCTAGGGTTGATAAACTAATTAGATTTAGGCTTAAATTTTTCGAAAAAATTGCAGCATAAGGAGACTATAATTTTAAAACAACAATATACTTCATTTAATAACACAATTCGATTCAGAATATACTGCTACACTTACATATTTACACTAACATATTTTCATTTAAATTTTACTCATTTCAATATTAATAATCTATCATGTTATCAAATCAATTTATCATAACTTGATTATAATAACTTAAATCATGGAAATCAACAATCAAATATATAAAAATTAATTTAGTAAATCTAATTTAGGTTATTTCAATTTATACACACATAAATATAATACATTCCTTTATTTTTAATTTTGAAAATTTGATTAAATTATTTTATTTTAATAATTTTTTAAAGGGTAATTGGTCGTGTACTCCCACATGTTTCCCTTATAAGAGAAACACGGTGAAAAGCATTCCTTATGCTTTAGTTTGTAAATTTGATCAAAGAGAAACATAGCTCGATAAGTCAGGCCGTGTTTTGCTTGTGGTTCTTTATTATACAAAATACGATGGCCTACAGAAAAGAACATGGCTTGATACATGGGGTTGTATTCTACTCATGCTTCAAATTAACCAAATACATATTACAAACAAAGAGAAACACGTTAGGGTGAACGACACCATGTTTCACCCATGCTGTCAAGATTTCCTCTTCGTTCTAAGCATAGTGGGAAGCATGGTTAGAAACTTTGCCCATGTTCTACCTGTGTTTTTCTGCAAAAAAAACTTTATTTTCAAAATCAGTGTGTTACATTATTTAAGCACTACCCCATGTTTCCCATGTGTTTCCTATTCGAAAACAGAGCATGCATTTTTCAAAACTTAGCATCAAATCTTCACTTTTACAAGCTTACATAGACTCAACACATATATTTATCAACTTCAAAAGTTGAATAAACTCCACATTCTCAACCTTAAACAACTTCTACAACTTCATTTGAACAGTTCACAAACATTACCAACTCCTTCATAAACTCTAAACAACCTCAATACTTACAACAATTTATCTACCACAATTTCAAGGATCTATCTACTTCTCTAAACTAACTTAACACACCAATATTACATGCAACTCATCAAGAAGCTAGTTGACAGAACTTCATGAAAAAAAGTAGTGAATGATCATAAAAAGTATATAAACTTACCTTAAATGAATTTAACTTGAATACAAGGTCTTGATATGAGCTTCAAAATGGGTTGTTTGTGTTTTTGAGAAGAAAACTTGGGTTTTGTTTTGAGTTGTTGTAAATGTAGGTTTAGAGGTCTATTTTGGATTGTGAAACGTTGGTCTTAGTCTATTTTGGATTTGTATCTTGTAAAGTTAAAGTTGATATTATCCTATATCTTTTTTGACTTTAGGGATAGTTGAAAAGGGAAACAAAAAGCTTGGGCTTAGGCTTGTGTTTGGGTTTGATTTGGGCTCAAAATCTGTTTGGATTGGGTTTAATTATTGTTTAAGAAAACTTGGACTTTAAATTTTATACTAGCAAGCATTGCAATGCAATTTTAAATTATATAAACACATTAAATTTTGTCTAACTAAACATTTAACACAATTTCACATATAATACAATCAATATATGTTCACACACACAAATGAAATTTAAATAATGCACAAAAGGTTAGGATATTTCAGTATTGGAGTTGATGTAATTCCAAAAAACCGAACTTCTTTAATTTGTGACAAAAGTACAACTTAGGCGTACTAGAGTTAAGGAGGTTCTCCTTCTTGGTCCATTAAGCAAATACGGAAGGTTTGGATCTCTCCTTCTGAAATGCTAAAACTGATGAAAACGCATCAACGGAGTTTCACTTGATGAGCCGCAAATGTAAACATGTGTTCACTAATCCACTAGTAAGTATTTTTTCCCCTCTTGATCCAAAGTTTAGCACATGTATGTATCATATTAAACTTTCAATTTATGATTTATGAATCGTCTTGTCAGCTTCAATGCATTTGTTAAATTCAAATAACATTGTCTTGGATCTTCCAAAACAATTTCAACTTTTTAATACCCTTAAAGTTTAACAAATGCCCATGCTCATCTAGCTCGTTATCATGTAATTACATAAACATCATAAGCAGTACTACGTATAATTAAAGATGGATACTAACAACTATTCTAACAACACGTGATTTCATTTAATCAAAAGGACAAAGGTCGATGAAATAGAAATTGGAGATATAATTTAACATAATTTATTCGATTAGCAAGTAAAGACATGATTGTGATTCACATCATGCTCTATTTCAAGGATAGAAAAACAAATCAAAAACAAAAAATCAGTAAACCGAGAAAAGGTTAAGAGAAGAATCATACATATGCAATAGCAACATGGCTTACCTTCCTTTTTACTCAGAGCCATCATAGGGGCATCGTAGTCGTCTTTCAACAGTAGCTCAAATTCGGCCACCGCATCTTCTTTCTTGAGCCTTGATCATAATCACCCCTACCTACTTCATTTTTGTTATGATAAGTCACCACTTGATCATCATTGATGCACCCACTACATGCAACAGCTTTTCAATCAGGCCATTAATCGATCATTCGTGTTTTTGCACTAATTGGTACATAAACATGGATGGGGATATATATATCATAAAGGTAGAAATACTCAATAATTCCCATCAAATAAAGAAAAAGTAAATAAAAAGAACAAACTTAAGCTAAAGATGGTGTATAATAAACCATAAAATTGATGAGATTGGGCAAAATTGGTCGAGAGGTTGTGGACTATGTATCATAGTTCCAATCCCACATTGTTAATTTCTCAACAACAAGTCTTATTTATATTGACCAATTTGAAAGACATTCCTTCAAGCTGTTTGGTTAGAGAAGTCTAGGCTAATTAAGTGTGATTGACTAGGTTGTGAAGGTTTAAAGGGCTTATGTTGTTTTAATGTTAGCAAAATAATAATTATAATTGCAGTAATAGTAATAAATAAAATAATAATTATCATGGGAAAAAAGAAAACAATATAAAATCGACATGTGGCACATTCTTATCGGTTAAAAGTGTCATGTCAACTAACAGAGTTAACTTCGTTAACTTAGGTAGTATAAATGTTCATGAAAACTTGATTGCACATTTAGGCAAAGTTGACGTACCAAATGCAACTTTAACCCTAAATTTTCTAGCATAATCCAAATGCATTATATTCTTATCATAAAAAAAGACATCTTAGGGGGTCTATCAACCTGTTTTACTCCATTGAAAACATAATGTCTTCCCAGTTTCATAGAAATTCCAATCTTGGGATTAGGGAGAAGTGGTATTGATCCACACATGCCATTAAATAAAGTCCATGTGCTTCTCAAGAGAAAGGACAAATGAGAAAAATTGTCTATCTTAACATATAGACATCATGCAAAAGTCTATTTGTGCGTGCATGTGTGTGTGTGTGTGTGTGTGTGTGTGTATGTGTGAGAGAGAGAGAGAGCAATAATTAGAGAAGCAACATGGATGAGTGGTAAATGGCATGAGAGGATAAATTGTCAAGACGAAGATTTTATAAAAGTCACACACACTAACACTAACCAATCATTTCCAAGAGATTCTATGGCCCTTTAAGAGTTCTTTGGAAAGTGGGTCAAGTGGCTTTTGAAATTGAATTACCACCTTGTTTTAAATCCACAATGTCTTTCATATTTCATATTTGAAGTTAGCTCATAGGAATGCTACTCCATCATTGAAATTACCTTTGCATGCTTGCCATTATAATCCAATTTTGGACCCATTTGCTATTGTGGATAGTAGAATTGCTATGAGACAGGGAAAGGTGTTGGTATGGTGGAAAGGAATTGATATGGAGGAGGCATCTTGAGGACAGGGTTGTTTTTCATGGGAGGGAGAAAGATGTTATGACCTAAGTATAAAGGAGCATCTCGAGGATTAAAAATAAGCCAAGATGGACTAGTGAATATATTGTACATTAGAGTTAGTTTACATAGTTGTAACAAGGCAATTGTGTACAAACACATACAATAGATACATAAGGATAGAACAGAACTGTAACAAAAAAAGCTAATCTAGCTAATACGTACACTATAAAGAACAAAAGAAAAGAAATAAGAAGGGAAATACAATTAAGTCCCTAAAGAGGGTACTGAAGGGTTTGGCAAGCTCGAAATCAGCCAATAGAGTCTATATTTGTACTTGCATACTCCAGTAAAAACATAAACACGGTTTAGCACCATTAGAAAGTGAAATAATGAACTAAATCAAGAAATACAAACTTAGGGTCAGAGAGCTTATCGTGAGAGAAGCTGCAACGAGGGAAGCAAGATGAGGAATAGACTTTAAGGTCAGTTACATATCTCGGTCAGTCGTGGGCCTGTTCCATACTTAGGCCTTAACATGCTTGCACCAAATAACTTAATTAGTCTAATATTACTAGTGCTGCTGTCATTATGACATGAAAAATTTAACTAAAATCATAAGACTATAAATTATGTTCCCATCTTTGTTATAATTTTCACAATTCCGATCCCTTGAAATTCGATTGATCTTTATAAATTGGAGATGGATAATGAATTAATTAATAATTGAAGTGATGTAATGGATAACATATAATAGATTACTAAAGGTACATCCACTCACTATGCTTGTGTCTACACAAAAAAATATCTTAGAAAACTAAATAAATTTAAAATAAATTGTAAAGAATACATACATAGATAAATATATATTTAAAATTTGCATCATTTTTGTTGTACATTGTGTATGGAGCTACATCTAATCATTTGGTTGCTCCTAGATATTTTACTCATCCTTAATTCAATTGATGAGCACTACATATTTATAATGTTATGGATAACTATACCAGCGTCTGTACCTAAAACCAACAATCAAACCACGTAACCATCTCCTAATAGGGTTTGGTAGGAATCACTAAAAGCTGTCATATCAAATATGCACTCGTTGCATGATAACTGTTTCATGAATCATGAATCATAAATCACAAGACTCTATTTAAAATTTAATTATCATTGCTAATTATAACACATACGCATTTCAAAATATTAAAACAACTATGGAATCTTGACTTTCCACAGATCGATAGGATTGTAAAGAATTAGATCCTTTATCAAACAGTATTGATTAGCTTACATTAATGTAAATCCAAATGGTAAAAGGGGTCTTATTCACCATCGAATCTTTTCAATTAGATTCTACATTTCCAACTTAATGTTTCTAGAGGTTTGTGATAACTACTGTAAGGTTTGATGACACTTGGTCACAACTCACACCAATCTTAACCCCTCTCACCTTTTAAAGTTACTTGTAAGACAATTTATTGGGGGAAGAGCAAAACCATAGGTTAGTATATGGTTAGTGAGATATGAGTGCAATATTCTCATTGTTTACTTAAGCATAAATAGAAAGCATATGCTATATATGAAGATGCATATGCAATGTAACACCGCATACGATCTCTTGGTAATTAACCTGTGTAAAGTTTAGGTATAAACTTCATACAATACCTTGTAGTCATGAGTTCGATTGTCTAAATAATTATTTCACCTGACAAATAACTTAAATGCAATATGAAGATGGCATGTGAGAGCTTCAATGCAGTCTTCAACCAAAACCTTTGAAAACTTACGATAAGACCTATAACAATGGCATGGACATGGCTTCGCTATCTTTGACTTCCTCTTATCTTTTAGTTTGTTTCATAAAGCCTGAAAAACAATAATATGCATAATATAATTCAAATAGAGGCCATTTATAATCATTGACTTGAAGTTTTGTTTCTTGTTGTCTCATTATTGGACGGACAACAATAATTAATGCAATTTTCATATAAGGCATGTTATTTTTATCTATGGCATGATACCTGTTTTAGATTCAAGGTTAATTAATCAATCCATAATTTAATTAAGGCAATATAGCACAGAGAAGCATAATTAACATGATAGAGCACACTCCAACAATTTAGTCTCAAGTATCAAGCATGGCATTTGTTATTATTTCTTCTAAGTTGATAGCAACTTTGGCAAGTATGAAAAGATTGTTATTAGTAGTTCTCATAGCATCCACCTCTCATTAGTTAAGGGAGAAATGATTCAATGGGTATTATATGCCACATGTCTTGTGTACGTGATTTATAACTAGCAACACATGGTCATATAGGGTGGTAGTTATTTTGATAGCTATCTACTAACCCATTGATATGTTGATATGTGGTTGATAGTTATACACTACACGTATATATATATATATATAGTGTGTGTGTGTGTGTGTCATCCATTGGATATTCTCTTGGTTAAGCCACTATAATATAACCATTAGGATCATTATTTAGAGTTTCATATCTCTAAAATGAATTACTTTCATTCGGGAATTTCGAAGTTGAATTTTGATCTTTGAATACCTAATGACTATATTGATATATTCACATAAAACTTTGATATAGTATTCTACGCACTTATTCAAGACGTTAATTAATTATTTGATTTTTTATTCATAAATGTTATCTAATTTAATCTTTATCATTATTTAGTTACATATTTATAAATTGAATTGGATTGGAATGCAAAAAAAACTGACACTCAGTAATTCAAGTGCTAACCAAGTATGTTGGACCTAAAGATAGACATGGTTTCCAGAATCGAACCAAAACTACCTTACACAGTTTCGATCTGGTTATATGGATGTTTTTCAAGTAACAAATAAATAGATAAAATTTAGTTTTTAATAAAATAAATTTTAAACTCAAAATAATTATTGAATCTAAAAGTGTTAAATTATTTAACCAAATTTTTTAAAATTTATTTAAAATGTGCATTTATTTATACACTAACACAGCCAATATCAATTTAGTTAGTGTATGAGATTGTAAAATAATCTAAAAGATTAAAAAAAAATTACAGTACAAAAAATAGTCTTTTGTTGATGAGGAAATGAATTTTGCTTTTAGGAGAAGTTTATATAAACTAAAAGTAAATTGCAAAAACATCCCCTAAACTTTAAGGGTAGTACGGATTGACCCCTCATATGTAAACTAATTATATATGATTTTAAATTATGTTTATCTCATCTTCTACAGTCCCATCGATGAGACCGTCCAGTCAACCATTTAATCGATAAAATAAATACAGTAATTGAAATATTAACTATTTTAGTGGTTCAATGACGATTAGGTATGATGTGAGCCATTGGTTAATCGACGGGATCGGTCTCATCAAAATTAATTATAGGACCATAGAATTTCCCTATGTTTATTTGTGTTGTTGATAATAACACGTTAAATATTATGAATTGGTATTAAGTTTTACCACTCATATCATATTTAATATTATTTTCTAAATTCTTCTTTGATTTTTTTTTAATGGATACGGTTGGAACTACGGGTTCTAAGCCAAATAACCGCTTATGTCACACCACTACATAGTACCCTAATAGTAACAATACTTCATGTAACTAACAGGATCGAAGATTGTTTAAATTTAAGAAAGACATTGCATAAATGTAAGAAAATATATGAAAACAACAATATAAGTCTACAAACTTCATATAAAGGATTACAACTTTGCCTTCAAGGGCTTACCTTTAAGCATACTAACAAAGGAAATAAAATGTAACACTCTTAAACTTATACTATTACAAAAACTAACTATAAGTCTCTATTACAACGATAAATTCTTCCTTTCAACATAAATACATAAGTCTTTAATCTATTCTACGTTGTACTTGGTCTCAATCTTAGTCTTCTTACTTAAGTCCTTGTAAAACAATAATCTAAAGAAGCATGGGCATAAAAGAGCTCAGTGAATAAAAGAATCTCAACACACATAACATTTCATACCATGTTTGATAAACGTCATATGAAATGTAATAGTCAAACATATGTACAAACATAGTTTGAGTGACTGGAACTCAACACATGTGGATTTATGCCCTCCTTAGGGGGTTAAAGGACCAACTCTGTATTTCACGCCCAGGAAATCCAAATAACTAAAGAAGAAGTGTTCATTTCAAAGTTTAATATCATTTTTTTTATAAACATATATATAAAATTTCCTCCACTTCACTTACTTCTTAGAATTTTCACTAAATATTATTGTTTTGTACTAACCCTCATCAGGCGACGTCTTTCAAGTCTACTTAGTTCCTATAAAATTGGTGACCTTATGGCGATCTTTACTAGATTTACACAAGCATCACCACAGAATTAAAACGATAATACGTGACGTGAATACTAAATAAATGCAATTATGCTATGTATTGCTATGCATGACTAATTTATTTATAAGTCAATAAGGTTTTGATCAATTCATTAGGTGACCATCAAATTCTCAAACAATCCACAATGTTCATCCATCAATTTATATCAACCAATTAGTATTCACTTTGAACATTACAAGATTATTCAATCAACAAACATACCACATGAATTACTTCTCAATCCCCATATATGAATTCGATTTTTGGTTATATTAGAATCATGTGTAACTATTTTACAAGCACATGTAAGTGAAAAGCTTCAATTACCCACCTGTGCTCTTCAATTGTCGTGGTAATCAAAAGAAAAGTTTGAGTATTGATCTAAGGCTCCTATAAAATAGAAAAGTTGGTATTACTAACTACTTTAACAAAGAAAAGAATAATTAAACAAGATTCTAAAGCTTTAGGAGAACAAAACATGAAACAGGGGTTATTCACCCCTGGCCAGGCCCTGTATCAAGGGACGTATGGAGCAGGGTGAGACACAGACGCTACCACAGCTCGTATGGATGGGCATATGAGTAAGGCTCATGCTCAGAAGCTACCACGCCCCTTACTGCGCCCCATAGGGAAGTATGTATCAACCCTGGCGTGGAAACAGAGGCTACCACGCCCTTTACCATGCCTCACAGAAGGGGCATATTCACCTAGAAACACCCATATAACACACCACGCCCTCCACCATTCCCCGTGCTTATCTAATAGCGAAACATATTTTTTTACATCACAATTTTACTCATTTTAACCAACTTCAAAGGCCTCGTGTCCCTCCATAACACTATAACATCATCATATAAGGCTCTCATTCCTCCCTTTCACTTTCATAATCTCTAACACCCAATCCACCTCCACATCAAAATCGACTAACCATTCTTAGCCCATAACATCCATGACTTAAGACTTGCTACCACAATTTCATAACTTCACAACACAAACCTAGCATCAAACTCATAACAATCATATATAAACCAGCGACTAATAAGTACTCTCCACTTACACATACTTATAACACAAAACAACTAAGGAAAGCACGAGTTAACTTACCTATACGAGTCTTAGCTCGATGATATCTGTGAATTTCTTATTGATTAGAGAAGAGAAATTGAAAGAGAAATGTAGTGTGTGTGTGTGTGTGTGTGATGCGTTGAATAGAAATAGAGGGAGGAGAGGAGTGAAATTTCTGTCGAAAATATGGTAATTACGCACACATATATATAAAATAAACTTGTTGACTTTTGTGAAATTTTGAAAGTTATTATGTATGTGTGGTTGTAAGGTAAGTTATGGTGAGTTATAGAGCTTTATTTGCAGCAATTAGGCTTGGTTTAAAGCATGAATTGTCTTCTACACATTAAATTAGCGATGACTTGAAATCAATACAAAGTTTATAAAATTTTAGTTTATACATTCATTATGATTAGATAATTCTTTATAAGAATCCATATTGAAAATTTTGATAATTTAAGAGTTAAGTTTATGAAATTCAACTTTCTAAGGGAATTTTGAAAACTTAACTCGGTGGCCAACAATTTGAAATAACTCAATTAAAAATTTTGAATTTTTATTTCTACTATATTTATTTTACAAAAAAATATTATACTTGAATTTAGTCAACATTCTAAACATTATAACGCTCATAATCAAAATATATAAATTTAAATTTTATTTTCTAAACTTGATTTATAGAAAAACTTGAACGTTATAACCTAGGAACTGAAAAACCGACGACTCCTTCGTTGGTTTTGGAACCGAATAACTGGTTTAATTCCGGTTCAAAACTGAACCGTATCCATGTCTAGATGGACTAGCTCATTGGTTTTCTATCTTCCTTTCGTGTTTTTTAAAAACTTTCTTCTGCTATTATTTCCCCTTTCCATTTTCGTGCTACTCAAACCCTGTAATTAATCAAACACAAATTATCAATTCACCAAACATGGCTTAGACAATTGTACAATAGACAATACATAAAATGAACTAGCGGAAGAAAAACTGATTGGTTTCATATGTTTGATATATTTATCTAAAATATATACAAAGATGTTCCCCTGAGCTTAATACGTTCAAATATATCATCAAAATCAAAGATTAAGGTTGGAAGTTTTGATGATATTACAAAGTCGTTAAATTTTATAGTTTCACTGAACTCTCCATCATTTTAGCTAGAGTTGGACAAAAGCTTACGGAGTCTAGTCTTAAAGTCTGGAGGGTTTATGGAATCGGAATCGAAGAATTACAAAAATGATGGTCCATAGAATGATAGAAGGAAAAAAGTTTTAGTTTTCACAGTAAATTGTTTCTTTCTATGTGGATAATTTTCATTTTTCAAGTTTAATTGACACGTGTGTCAACAGCAAGCTTTAGTAAGATACGTTTTATAATTAAAAAAAACTTATGTACTAATTATATTAAAAATTAAAAAAAAATGACATATCTAAATTTTTTTGTTAGTACTGTTATTTTTCAATTTTTAATATTCGTTAGGGTTTATAATAATTTAGTTTTGAAAGGATTAAATTGTTAGGATTTTGGTATTTAAGGTCTAATTAATTATTAGACGGACTTTTTTATCAATTCTATTTTTAAAATTTTCATTATTAGAAAATTATGGGTTTGACAAACCAATTACCAAAGAGTGCCATATAAAATTGAAAAGAAAATGGGTCTGTTTTTCATCTATATCTGTATCTGTATTAAAACAATATGTGTAAATATATCCGATTTGCATCTATATTTTATTTATATTTGATCTTTTCATGAGAACTGCTATTTTTTTATTTGTATCTATTTTTTGATAAAAAATTTGTTAGAATAAAGTTTGAAAAAAAAATCTGTATCTATCGTAAAAAGCTAGCCCAACAAGCCCATATATAAAACTTCTCCCAAGTATAATGATTATTGCCTAGGAAATATAAATCAAGATTTGGTTGGATGTCTCGTTATGTTTTTACCTTTATTTTCATTTCAAGTCTATAACAGTCGAGTGATTGTTGGAGATATACTTCAGTAGATGATTTTTAGAATAAAAACGTGTGTTTAATTTATATCGTCCAAAATCATGGGAACGCGGAAATTGATATAGAGCTGTGAATCGACATCTATAGATCCCATCAAATAATTTTTATACATCAAACAGAAACATAAAAGGGGTTATATTGTAAAGTTTCAAGCAAAGAAAATATAAAAACAAACTCAAAAAGCCACTGGGCTTTAGTAGTAACATATAGATAGTTGGGCATATTTTAAAAGTTAAAACAAGTAAAAGCTGTGGAGGGACTTGGGCCAAGGCCCAACAAAAATCTCTGTTATCTGTAAAACCCAGCAAAATTCAATGGCTTTTGTTGAAGTTATACCATAAACAAATTCTCTCTCTGTCTATATATATATAAATATATAATTACATATATATATATATATATATCATTGTATGAACAACTTGATGGGATCCTCAGCCTCAGGGTACATTTTCAACTATATATATATGTATATGTATATGTATATTGCTATTTTGAATACTTATAATGCGAATGTTAATTTTTAAGCTATCTATCTACTACCTGAAGTTTGCTTATTTGTTAAATTATCCATTAGAATTTTTTGGCAAAACAATTACTTAAATTTTTCTTAATATACCCCTCAAATTTTATCCGTATTTGTAATTGACTGTTTAAATGGAGTTAGTCAATGCATTAAAAATGATTTAAATTTTTTGATAAATATTGAAATGATATTTTTAAATTTGAGATAATCAATAATAAAATTAAATAAATGCTAAATACAACATTAAATCTAATAATATATCTTGGTTTGGTGTGTTTGTAGAATACTATGAGAGGATATAAAAATTTTATCCCATAAATAAATAAGCCAACTATGGTAACAATGAATAGGGTTACATAAGTCTTATTTCCATGAAAAAACATGTCCAGCTTGGATTTTTCATTTTTGGTTCAACTTCTTTTAGTTTGATTCCTATTAAACCCTAACTTATTTGATACGAATCTTTTACTAGAAACTCAAAGAAATACTCAATTTTAAAATGAAAGGAATTGCAATCGAACCATTGTTAGGAAAAAATGCCACTTAAGAACAATGGGTTAATTGATCCTAACTTGGCTACGGATCTGTAATAAAAAATTAATTTTTATAATCAGTTTTCAAATAACAAAAATTTTTAATTTCAGGGGTATCCTATTAATTTTTTATTTTTTATGTCACCCTAGAGACCCTAATACCCACTAATCGAGATCAGACATCACTTATTTCTTTTTATAAAAAAAATTTAATGTGTTGGTCAATTTTAATTTCAAAATTCTTCATTTTAAGTTTATTAGATTTGATGATTTTGGTAAAAGATACACTTTATGGGTTATAGTATAAACTATCAGTTTTCTTTTTTATATTTTAGAAAATATGATTTCCTATGTGTCAAAAAAATTATCAAAATTTAACAATAGATTTATTAATTACTATTCTTCGTATTTTTTATTATTTTGACAAACTGATACATGCCATGCTCTTATTTTTACTTTTATTTATCTATTTTATTATTTATAATATATCTTTCTAATTAAATCTATTTAATAAAATTATTTTGGTTGTTAATTATTTTAAGTAAATACAAGTCTGGTACATATCTCTTAATTAATATCAACATTTAACAGTAAGACACGCCTTTTTTCTTTTTTTGTAAAAACTTAAGAGCACATATTACTTTTTATAATAAAACAAAGAATTACACCATGTTCATCAAAAGAATTTTGACTCCGAAATCATTTGAAATTTTTTTATTATGCTTGGAAAAGAAAGCAAAGCTTTTTGTTGGCTTAACCTAGAGAAGAACTCCGATTGAAACTGGAGTTTGGAGCCTCAAGACCATCGTAAACAAGACGTGAGATTTTATGCATGAACCCATCAAAACCCCTCTTTTTTTTTTTTTTTTCTCTCTCTTTTAATAATGGTAAAAATAGTACATAAAATTAAAAAAAAAAAGATATATGAAGTTTAGTTTTGAACAATTTAGTACCTAAACAAACTTTTCATGAACTTTTTTCATATCTTATTTCACTTGCTTTAGATATAAAAACTTTATTTCAAATACTTAATTGTTCTTTTTGTGAAAGTTTCAGTACTATTTTCATTATTAACCCTTTTTTTCCTTGAAAACCCAAAAAAATATGATTAAACAAATAAAAAAGCTAATAGTGCTAGATTTTTTTTCTTTAATCTATCAAGAATGATATGTCGAATTTAGTTAAAAAAAATAACTCGATCTACTTGTTATATGGTCATAGATGGATTAGCTTATTTCTAGATCGGGCTGGGTTAACCTATAAACCCCCGAGTTTTTCCAAGTTTAGATTTTGAGAAATAGAATTAAAAATCAATGAAGTGTTAGTATATAATTTTGTTGAATGCTTTGATTATTAGATTTAAGTGTGTTAACATGTATGAAATTATATAAATAGGGAAAAGACTCCAAAATTTTATGTAAATTTTTTTTAAATTTGCTTATTAGTTTAATTAATTTCAAAATTTTCATTAGATAGGTCTTTAAAGATATAATTGTTTAAGTAACCTATTTCAAGTGGTATATTAATTATTTTACTCCTAAACTCCTTTAGAAAATTATATTTCAAAAATTTAATCCCTAATTATAAAGCTTTCCTATATAGTTTCTTATAAGAAAAATTCCTTTTAAATATAATCTATAAGCCAAATTTATTTCAAACCTTACATTGATTTATATTCGAAAGTATATTGATGTTTTAATTGTAAAATTTAAGTTGATTTTGCTACACTTTTTAGCCTTATTCCCCACCAAAGCTATTATGTACACACTACACACACTACATCCCCCTTCATGCCCACAAGTCAACAACAATCTTATATAATTATATAAGACAAAGGCAATTAAAATTTGCGCAAATTTCACTTCTTCTTCTTCTTCTTCTTCTCTCCTTGTAGGCCAAAAACGTAAAAACACATGCCCACATCTATACTTTCATTTTCTCTTTCAAAAACTCACCAAGAACTCAAGCTAATTTCCATCAACAAGTTAAGGCTAGCTTAAGGTAAGTTATGATTTCTCTTTTGCTTTGTTACTTCTTGTTAATTTGAGTATTTAAAGTTTATGTTTGTCATGAGTTTTGATGGTTGGAAGGTTGTGGGTGAGTTTGAAGTTGGATAAACAAAGTTGAGAAGTGATATTTAATGGTATGAGTCTTAAATCTTAGATATCATGAGCTTTTGATGGTTGAATGGGTTGGTGTTTGGTGTAGTTGATGTTGGATTTTAATGTTGGTGTTATGTTCATGTGATGTTTTTTGAAAGGTTTATGGTTATGTATGAGTGGTAAAGTATATATGATGAAGTTGAGATAAAAATTTGTGTTTGGGGAAGTAAATTTTTGAATTTGAGAAGTTAGAAAGAATGAAAAAATAATCATATGGGGTGTTTGGAATGATGTAGTGGTGTCTGGTTTTTGTTTGGGTTCAAACAGGAGGAGAAACAGGGTGTTGAAGAAGGTTTTGCACCCTTTGGTCGCGAGCCACCCAGTGTGTACGGGCAATGTACGTAACCCTACTACCCTACCAACCTCCTACTTGGCCGTGCAGCTGGTCGGGTTGACGTCCCTTGTTTCTGTTTTAAAAAATATAATATGTTTTTTTTCTTTATTAATTAATTAAATAATATATATGTTTTAGTATGTATCTTTTGTTTTTTATTTAATGAAAGTAGTTGAGTTTAACATTTCCTTATTATTTAAAAATCTATGAATTAGAACATTTAAGAACTTAAGTTTAGAATACTTAAGTATCGATAGAAGTTCTACATAGACATGTACTTAGAGAATTTTGTTTGTTATTTTATTAGATCTTTTGGCCAAAACTTAAACTTTCCAGCTGATTATTCTAGCGATTAGCTATCATGCACGAGTGAGTAATTGGATCTTTTCGCTTTGATTGTGCTTGTAAAAATAGAATATGAACATTGTCTTAAATGTAATGAAATCATCAAAATGCATGGGGAATTGGGAACTTTGCTTGTTGTGTGTTTTATGAATGAGTGATAAACACTTATATTCAAAGTGATAACCTTATTGGTTGATAATAGTTATATGGTTTGGATTGATCTGTGTTTAAAATTTAGATGATCACTATATAACATGGATTAAAGCATATTAGACCTTAAACTCAAACCGAATGCATTACATTACATCATAATAGCACTAGCATGGTACTTACGTCACGTAATAATATTTCAATTACGAGGTAATGCTTGTTGAGTCCGATGAATTTGGTTAAGGTTATCATAGGGTTATCAGTTTCATAAGAACTAAGCAAGCTTCGAAGAAGGTCGCTTGTGTTGGAGTTAGCTATAGAGTATTATTACTTAGTGGGGATTTCTAAGTTTTAAATGAAGTAGATACCATGCATAATATATCTGTTTTTAAATAAGTAAAAAGAATTGAGTGAATTCTCCTTCTTTAGTTTTGGATTTCTCATGGGCATGAATTACTTAATTAATGATTCAATCCCCTAGGAGGGCGTAAATCCCATAGGTTTGGATTCCGGATATTCAAACCATATTTGTTACATTTGTTTGATTGATGCATTGCATATGCTTTTTAAGGGTCTGTTTGGATTGTTTGTTTTTCATCTGTATCTGTATCTTTTTTAAAATGATATGTGCAAAATATATCCGATTTGCATCTAAATTTTATCTATATTTATTCTATTTGATCTTTTGATGAGAACTGTCAACTTTTTTTTATCTATATCTATTTCTTGATAAATAATTTGTTAGAAAAAAGTTTGAAAAAGTGTCTGTATCTGCCAGAAAAAAGCCAAAACAAACAGACCCTAAATAACCATGTTTGGAAAACAATGAATTACGTTAAGATTTTATTACTCACCGAGCTTTTCAATGCTCATGCTTCTTTAGATTGTTGCTTTATAGGAATATAAGTAAGAAAACCGATACCAAGACCAAGTGTGGGAGTTAGGATAGAAAAGGATATTATGTATTCATTTTTTTAGCAAGGAAGACTTTGATATATAATATAGACCTAGTTTGTGTTTTTTAATAGTTTAAGTTATGCTTTATTTATTTTCTTGTAAGTTTTATATGAAAATGTTCAGGTGAAAGTCCTCGAAGATCATGGATGTAATATCTAGGTGATGACCTAGTTTTTGTATTATTGCTATTTTGGCCTATGACTCATACATATATAATATCCTTCTAGCTATAATCAACTTTCAATCCTATTTTGTATGTTCACTCCATATGGGTATGATAGTTGTACTATACTTATGCAACTTTTTGAAGGCATCAGTTTGTTACATAATGTACTGTTACAACTAGGATACCCTATAGGGGTGTGACATAGCCCATTCTTAAGATGAGTCGAGTTAGCCCATTTAACTCTCTTGTAAAATTATATATATGTTTTTTTCTCTTGGCGCCATGTTAAATTAAATCTAGATTTTTAGTTATTCTAATATTGATTTCGTTGTAAGTTATAATCTAGTCAAGACTAAAGGGAAAGGATCTGGGTTAGACTCCTATGCATAGCACAGTAGGCATGCAAAATAGATCACAGTTAGTGATATGCTAGGATTGGCTTAGTGTGACCACTTCGATGCTTAAATCAGTGGGCATGTCAATGTGAGGGTTGATGGACGTGGGAAAAAGAGAGTTTAGACAGCATTATCGTTCTTTAGGAGTTAAGGAAGATACTTATAGATGGTAGGTCCCCAAAGTTTGGGTGTACCGTGGGATCATCGACGAGTATGTAGTTAATAATGGTTATGTGGACATGGGGTAGATCCACTAATCTATATTCACACGTACCGGGCTTGAATGAGTATGTTACTACCAATTGGGTGTTATAAGAGTCGGTTGGTACTTCAAGCTAGGGTAAAAAAGGCACTCTAACATGATTTGGGCTTTTTTGTTATGAACTAAATATTAATCCATTAGGTCGACCTAAATGGCTAATGGTTGTACTTAATCTGGAAGGGTCATGGTCCATATTTGACAATCAACAAATTTTGTTTTCATTTTCTTGTTATAGTTCTTAATTAAAGAGCGTGTGGATTTAGTTATAAAAAACAAGTGACATCACAAAAGGGGAAAAAAGAAATAAGAAAAAGAAAAGCCTATATTGCATGTAATAACTTTTTTATACAAACCAAACTTAATTATAACCTAAAGGGTTCAACACATGTATATCGTTTCTATGCAAAATAATTATCAATACGCAAGTTGAATCAAATTAATTACCTGTACATAACTCTTAAATCACATTTAAGAAACATGATAACAAATTTTATATGTAAATCGCAACATAATGTTTTGCTACAGTCGCTATATCGTGACTATGAAAAGCGACACGCGCCTCGTTTTTTACAAACACGGCATTACTCTATGTGTATAGCGATTTAAATAAGAGATATATGGTTCATATTGTTTTTTGAGAATGTGAAATACGTATGGATCATATATTTTGTTTTATACATGCGATTTATGTTCTAGAATTTGATAATTGTTTTCATATTGACTCTAAATAATGTCTTGCACAAGAAATTAATTCTAACCTAAATACGATGGATCCTACTTTTTTTTGGTAATTTGATTCGACGAATTTAATATTGATACATATCCATTGTGAATGTGTGATTTAGATGAATTTATTAAAAAGAAAAACACATGATGAGGTTTTATCAAGCACTAGAAGTTAATTTAAAAAAAAAAAAAAGAAAACGAAGATCCTTAAAACATACACACAGTTCCCCCCTCCCTCTCTGTCCCCATTTCAAAAGTTTCCCGCTACATCAACCCGCGCCAAAGCCATCCACAAAACAGAAAACCCATCCTCCATTTCTCCCTCCCTATCTCTCTCTCTCTCCCCCCCTGTCTCTCCTCTCTCTCTGACTTCACAAATGGGGATCCGAAAATCCCACTCCATCTTCCAAACAATCTCATCAAGAGAGCTCCACGGAGGACTTACAGGTACTACTACAGCTACTGCCATTCCTATTACTATTACATTATCATCAATACAACTTTTCATATCACTACTAAAACCCTAGCATAGCACAGCTTCACGTCCCTCTTTATCCTGCAGCTCGGAAGCGTCCGTACGGAGCCGATGCCGCACCAGACCTTGCCGAATCCGGATCTATTTCAATTGAGCACGATGGAGAAAAATCACCTCCACTGGCCTTGTCCTTCTGCAAGGTAAAGTTCAGAGCTCTCATGGATGTAGTAGTATTAGTCTCATCAGATTTTTTGGGTTGTTCTTAGGCGTACTCGCGCTCGCATATATTCGCTGTAGCTGACGAGAGTGGATGCGTGAGCTTGTTCAATAGCCGAAAGAAGTTTACTTCTTTATTGTCAAATGGGGAATATGCAGGTACATATGGAGTATTCAATTATGGTTTTTATAAAAAAATTTATTAATTTTTGATCTTATTGTTAAGTTTGGGTAGACTCTAAGAGTAATTTTTTTTTGTCCTTTTAATGTTATGCAGACAAAGCTAGAATTGGGGATTGGACAGCGCATCAAAATGCAATATTTGATTTATGCTGGATTAAGGTAAGAAGATTTGTGCCTTTCTTTAATGCTTGATTTTATACTTGACTAAAGTCATTGGTTCAATTGGCTGTATGATTGTGCCTTTCTTTAATGCAATATTTTATTCTTGTGGCATACTCTTCGTCGGCTAATCACATTGGTTCAATTGACAGTGTGATAGCGGCATTCTAACAGCTTCTGGAGATCAAACAGTAAGTCTTATTCTTGACTAACCAATTCTATTGATATTGCTTCCAAATCCTCTTTTGGTGCTAGCTTCATTTGTAGCAATCTCTTATTCACTTGAATGTTAGCTGATTGTGTTAACTGGAGATGTCTGTTTAAAGTGCAGTTGGCTGTTTTGCAAATCCATTTAACTAGAACTCCATAACTTAGCTTTTGGATCATGCAATTGAAACTTAATGGGCTGTAATTTGTTATAGGTAGTTACAGAGACAAAGCTCAACCTTCTTTTTGCTAAATAATTTACTTTAAATGTTTCAACTAAATTTCTAAGTTCCTTTTCTAGTTAGTTTGTCTAGGAGCATGCTCCTCTTTTATGTGTAAATTCCTTATATATATTAACACATAGATTTCAGTTTTGTGTTTTTCTTTGCCATATACTTTTTGTGCTTCTAACTATGTACATTCTGTTGCATGAAATGAAATCCTCTGAATTGTTTGCTTGTTGAAATGAAATACATAAGGAACAAAATTCTAGGCGATTTGTAAGGAGTTGCTACGATTGCTTCTTCAGAGTTACTTTATGAACAAAAATACGATAGGTGTTTTACTGCTGAATGAGTCCTGTATTTAATCACTATCCTTGGTACAGAGGAAATCCTTTTCATTCAAATAATTGCAAGCTCGTATCAATGTTCTAGGATTAGCGCAAACAGATTGAAATTGAATCTACATAAATATGGTTACATAAATAAGGTTAAGGACTGAATTTTTCAATCCAGTCTCCAGCACTCTTATGCAAATTATTGATAAAGATGGTTTATACAGACAATGCACTCCACAAACTGACAAACTATAGTAATGGAAATAAACCATTTATGATAGACAAACTAACTTCATCCAGGTTTATTGAGTTCTATCTTCTCTGTGTCAATTCTACAACTTGTTCATACACTGGACTTTTTTTTAAACTTGGAGTCAAATAAAGCTTACTCAATATGCAATTGGGCTTCTGATCGATGGTTGATATCTACGTGCTACAGGGTAGACATCCATCTTAAAGGTTAGAATGCGTAAATCATCTGTGATATGAATGCCTTCCATCAGTTAGGCCCACTATTCTTACCACTTCTGTAGCAAAATGGGAGTCACGTGCTTATGTCATAGGCTTTGCTGAGGTGCATGTAAAAATAGATAAGTCTAGCTCCACCTATCTTTGGCCCCCTGACTTTGTTGCCTTAACAATCATATCTAGCAAAAGTAGGTTTATTGCTCTTTACATCATTGCGATTTTGATGTTTAAAGCGGCGCCAAGTGAAGGTTCAAAGCCTGATTTGAGTCTAAAAGTGGGATTGTTTTGTTTTGCATTGATCATCTCACATTTCTTTTGTTTTGCAGATAAAGCTATGGAATGTAGAAACAAAGAAATCCATTGCTGTATTTACGGGGCACCATGGAAGTGTAAAATCCTTATGTCCACATCCAACAAATCTTGGTAGGTTAATTGAATTGTTATTGTATCCATAGAAGTTACCGATATCTATAATAATTATTTTGCTTTATCAAAAATTTTCCTAGATCTCATTGTCTCCGGTTCAAGGGATGGTTCGTTTGCCATATGGGACTTAAGATGCAACATCAATCATAAGACCAAGCATGGAGATAATCGGATAAAGTCAGTTCGAATGGTTAACGTACATTTTCTTCTCATGACTAGATTACTGGCTTTGTTAAAGTATCAAATCATCTTCCTTCTTTACGCAGTCCAACTTTTACGGTTGAAGGAGCACATTTACCACTGCAAAGAAAGCGAATTAGACGGCACAAGGTCTGGACTTTTGATAATGCCTTCAGTGATCTGTTTATACATAAGTTAACACTCCACATTTTATATTCAGTCTGCTTCTAAGAGCGTGACATCAGTTCTTTACCTCAAGGATCAAGTTTCCATTGCAACCGCTGGAGCAGTAGACAGGTGCAAAAGACACTCTCTCTTGTTTTTTTTTTTTCATGTTGAACCAATTCTTTGTTCTTGACATTATTTGCCAGACTAATTGATTGCATTTCTTCCCCATTTAGCATCATAAAATTTTGGGACACACGGAATTTGAAATCTCAAGTAACCCAAGCATGCCCAGATCTTGTAAGAACAGCCGAAAAGGTAAATCACTTCTGTTCTGTTAAGTAGATTTTCATGCTATTTGAGGTGCTAAAACGTGTTTCTTCATCTTATGAATCCTTTGATCTTGGATAAAGACAAATTTATTTGTGGTGACTTTTTTAAGGAAGGAAGATTACATGGTGTGTCCAGCTTGTCCCAGGATTCAAATGGTGTGCTTCTTTCAGCTTCATGCATGGATAATAGGTAAACATTTATAGTTCTAATAATGCCTAGCTTTGAATCTTTATTACTTTCACCGCACAGATTTCACTAGACACCCACAAGCTAATAGCCTTGTATTTAAATATGAGATTTGTATTCATATAGGGAAGCATTTTCTTCTTGTTTTTGCCAGCATTTACTTGTATAATGTTCTTCAGCTGGAGAAGGGTCCCACGGCAGTTTTCTCTGGTTGCCAAATCGAATCCTTTTATGTGAAGGTATCGTGTTTAAGAATTAGAGCCAAGCTGGGTGGAACTTTGCTTTTATTTGCAAAATTCTTATGTCCTTTTTTTCCTGTTAGTTAATTCTTATATCCTTTTTGACATGCATGCAGTCTGCAATCAGTCCTGATGCAGCCTATATAGCAAGTGGCTCAAGCAATGGGCGTGCTCATGTTTGGCAGGTCAGTTGTTAGTGCGCATATGGGTATTTCTTTTGCTTTCTATCTGTGGCCTACGATCAAGATGAAATCGCTTTTGCAGATAAACAAGCCAGAAACAGGCCCCATCACTCTGGATAGCCACGATGGAGAAGTTACAGCAGTTTCCTGGTAGTGTTTGCTGTATTCAGTGAAGGGAGGCCATAACTTGAAATAGTTACAAGAGATTAATCTCCATGTTAACATTTTGCAGGTGCCCGTCCGAGGATGGTAAACTAGCTACTGCATCAGATGATTTCACGGTAAGCCAAACCTAAGGGATATAACGCATCTCTTGATCCTTAGGTTGCTGATTTTCCTGATAGAAGCATATTCATCTGTTAGGTCCGTCTTTGGGACATCCAAAGCACTTGTTGCTCAAGCACGACACCAACAACTCTCCGGAGGAGAGTGATGGCTATTCCTACAGCAGAATGTAGAAAGCTATCAGCGGTTAAAGAGGTGGCTCCTCTAGGAAAGGATTCTAACATTCAACACTCACCAGCTCGAACACTGCCTGAAACGAATTCTATAAGCTCAAGCACATCACCCAAAGTTGGTACTCCAGCATCTCAAAAGAAAACCTTCATAACTAGTACAGATTTTGAAGTATGCTGCGAGAAAACACCGGAAGCTACATTGAAGAGCCCATCTTCTGTGCTAAACCCCCCTTCCTCGGTGAAAAGAACCATACGAGATTACTTTTTAGCTACTTCGTGAAGTCCTTTAGCAATAGTCTTCTCCTCCCATTTGTAGTGTACAGTCAATATGTAAAGGGAATATCAAAGCTGGTGGTAAATCATTTTTAACCAGCTGAGTGTTAATTCAACATATTAGAAGATAAACATGACATTAAACCTATATAGTGTTCTCGATGGCAGAAGCTTTATCTCATATGTCAATACGAGGTAGTCCTCTTATGAGTTCCTAAATAATGGATAAATATAAAGGTTTTTGATATGCTATTTTTTAATTTTAAGTACTCCATTTAAGTTTGTTGGTGTTATTTCAGGTTTTAAATTATTTTCCCTATTTCTTTTTTCAAGGATCTTATCTCTGAAATTCTAATATAGAGTTTCTAAAAGTAATATCACGGGAAAAAAGAATAATGGCAGTTTTATAGGGTTCCTTATTAAGGATTCTAAAAATTTTAAGAATGTTGAGGGAATCTTTTAGCTCTTATAAATGATGCCAAAGCCAAGGGTCGGCTCTACATTAGCTGAAGCCTAAGTCTGAGCGCATCATTTCTTGGTATGAGCTACGGATTGAGAGACCCGCTATCGTGTTCAACTTAATAAAAGATGCACGTGTTAGAGCATCTTACATACTAAGGATCTCATTTGGTCCTTTTGAGTATTACAATTTTTTCTTAAAGATCCTCAATTTTATCACTAAGGTTGTTTTAATAGTTATTTGCATTATTTATAGTATCTAGAATATAATAAATTATATGAAAATGACGAACAAAGCAAAAGAGATTCTTTGCTTTAGAACTTGGATCATGAACCTTCCATTAGAGATGGCCTTATATGTATAATTTAAGTAAAAACCCTTTTATTTGTCGCACATTCTTATCTTATAATTTGTATAGTAATTTATCAATATCTCTGATATTATTATTTGATCATTTTATTTATGGAAATAAACTTATTAATGCATTTAAGAATATTGACTAAAGAAAAGAATTATCATTGCTATTTAATCTATATCTATCTATCTATATAATTTAAATCAGAATCTTTCATTCGTTGCACATTTTTATTATATACCTCTATATGGTAATTTATCAATCCCTCTAATATTATTATTTGATCATTTTATTTAAGGAAATAAACTTGTCATTGCATTTAAGAATATTGACTAAAGAAAAGAATCATCATTGCTATTTAAATCTGTACTTTCTATCTTCTATCTATATAATTTGAGTCAAAACCCTTTCATTCGTGCATATTTTTATCATATAGTTTCGTATGATAATTTATCAATTTCTCTGATATTTTTATTTGATCATTTTATTTATGGAAATAAACTTATAATTGCATTTACTAATATTGACTAAAAAAAAGTTTCATCATTACTATTTAATCTATATCTATATGTATCTGTCTATCCATCGATTTGTCTTCTTCTATATAATTTAAGCCTGAACTTTTTCATTCGTCGCATATTTTATTATATATTTTTATATGGTAATTTATCAATCTCTCTAATATTATTATTTGATCATTTTATTTAATAAAATAAACTTATCATTGCATTAAGAATATTGTCTAAAGAAAAGAATTATTATTGCTATTTAATCTATATCTATCTATATATAATTTAATTGCTATTTAATCTATATCTATGTATTTATATAATTTAAGCCACTATATAATTTAAATCAGAATTCTTTCATTCGTTGCACATTTTTATCATATAGCTTTATATGTAATTTATCAATCTCTTTAATATTATATTTGATCATTTTATTTAAGAAAATAAACATTGTTGCATTTGAGAATATTGACTAAAGAAAAGAATCACCATTGCTATTTAAATCTATTATTTCTATCTTCTATATAATTTAAGCCAAAACCCTTTCGTTTGTCGCACATTTTTATTAGGGCTGGGCAAAAAAACCGACCGAACGTGAACCGAACCGGACCGGAGCGGACCGAACCGAAATTTCGGTTCTTTTTGGAAACGGTTCGGTTCGCGGTTCGGTTCATTGAAGAGCAAACGGTTCGCGGTTCGGTTCGGGACCATGAACCGAACCATATGGTTCGAACCGAACCGAACCGAACCGTTTTATATATTAAAAAAATTAAACATATTATTTTTACTCTTAATTGTTTTATTAATGATACATATCTATATCACAAATTTTAAAAACAATTAATTTTTAAAAATAAATTAATTGTTTTTAAAATTTTTTACTTAGATATATGTTAGTCATTAGAATAAAATTAGATTTTTCATAATATGTTTCAATTGTTATGTTATCTATAAGTAAGATAGATTTTAGAATTTAAATTTTAGTATTCTAACTTAAAAAAATTAATTGTTGTAAAATTTTTTTACTTAGTTATGTGTTAATCATTAGGATAAAATTAGATTTTTTATAATATGTTTTAATTGTTATGTTATCTATAAGTAAGGTAGATTTTAGAATTTAACCTCTAGTATTCTAACTTCTGTATATTTCTTTTCCATTTGTCTTACTAATTAATCTAGTTCTATTATTTAGTTACTTATTGATTTATATAATTGGAAATATGTTAGTTAGAAGCATACAACGAATTACATTTTATGTCTTCTATTGAGATAAAGTCTAGTATATCATTATAGTTCAAGATAATTCAAAAAAATGAGACTAGTCATAGTTATAATTTTATAATGGATGAAATCTTTTCCTTCCTATAAGTTTTACATGTTTATTTGATAAATGATTAATTTTAAATATTATTGTTTATATTTGCATTAGTGATAAGAAATATGTAATTGAACTTTTTCGATAGAATATATCTTTTATTTTATGAAAAAACGGTTCGAACCGCAAACCGAACCGTACCGGACCGTTTTTTTTCGATTCGAAAAAATTACGAACCGAACCGTATAGTTAGGTTCGAATTTAAAAAAAAACCGAACCGTAAATTATGGTGCGGTTCGGTTCGAGATACAAACCGAACCAAACCGTACCGTGCCCACCCTAATTTTTATCATATAGTTTTATATGGTAATCTATCAATATCTCTGGCATTATTATTTGATTATTTCATTTAAGGAAAAAAAACTTATCATTGCATCGTTAATTTCGTTCAAAAGTATGATTTCCTTCTATTGCATTACTTGTAGATATGAAGATGGGACTAATCATTAAGTGCAACACGAATAATATATGGAATCTGATTGGTAAGATAAATCTAATTATGATTATCATATAAGATTGCTGTTACAAGTATGATATTATCAAACATCATCCTCTTTATATGTTAGTTTTTGTTTAATTTAAATATGTTGCTTCTTTTATTTTGTAGAGCGAAAGCTATTACATATGTCAAATTCTGTCTTACTAAGATTTAAAATTCCGTTTTACTATAAATTTTTTTTTCAATTTAATAAGTATAAACTCTTTATTTTATTTACTCCACTATATTTTATTTAATATGAGGTTCTTGAAGACCAAAATTTTTGCAAATGACAAAGAGTTTAATAAATTAATTACCAAGTAACTTATAGAAGTATAATTTGATTAAATAAATTTTCCTTCTAATGTCTCATTTGTTTTGTAGATATATGACTACGTCTTTGATAAAGCAAAATAATTGTGATTACGATTCATGTGTTATAAACTCGGTAATAAATAGTGACAGTGTATTATAATATTATTTCATTAATCTTTTGATTTCTTTTTCATGTATTTTTATGCAATTTATGCAATGTTTTTAGTTTCTTCCTTAGTCTACCAATGTTGCACGCAATTAACTTTAACTATTGTTCATTATAGAAGTTTATTTTCTTATTTAATTTTTACACCCGCAACGCGCAACGCAGATGCGTCGTTTGCTAATGATGCTATAATTGGGAATGAAAATAATACAATAGATCTGTTATTTAACTACAATTATGCTTCATTTTATCACATAATATAAGATGCTGGAGTATTTCAGGAAGAGCTAATGCTTGTAGGGTATTTTGATTTGACATCACTTTAAGTTCAAAAATCATCATCATTAATCAATTAATTATGTTGTAGAAGAAAATATGGAAAGATATTTTTATAATCTCATCATTTTCGATTTTGGCAAATCAAAACATTGATCCTGTAATTAAACACCACCTCATTTATTTTTCAATGTTAGTCAAGTTCGATAAGATATATATATATATTTATATAGATCTATATAATTGAAGCTAGAACCATTTCATTCGTTGTACATTTTTATCATATAGTTTTATATGGTAATTTATCAATCTCTCTAATATGATTATTTGATCATTTTATTTAAGGATATAAACTTTTCATTGCATTTAAGAATATTGATAAATGAAAAGAATCATCATTGCTATTTAATCTATATATATCTATCTATATACCTTAATTGCTATTTAATTTATATCTATCTATATAATTTAAACCAAAACCCTTTCATTCGTTCCATATTTTTATCATATAGCCCAATATGGTAATTTATCAATCTCTCTAATATTATAATTTGATCATTTTATTTAAGGAAATAAACTTATCATTGTATTTAATAATATTGACTCAAAAAAGAATTGTCATTGCTATTTAAATCTATTCTTTCTATCTTTTATATAATTTAAGCCAAAACCCTTTCATTTGTCGCACATTTTTATCATAAAGTTTCATATGGTAATTTATCAATCTCTCTGCTATTATTATTTGATCATTTTATCATATAGCTTTAATAAACGAAATCTTACATTCTTTTCTCTAAAAATACCATAAAGGCTATTAAGGAGAAGATTTGTCAAGTCACAAACATGATGATAGCTGAACAACTAGGTACATATATGGGCTTTAATCTTCACAAAGAGGATGTGTAAGTAAAGAACTTTCTAATCGTATTCTTGATAAATTGAGATGTAAATCAACAGGCTAGAATTCCAAAGTTCTCACTATGGCGGGTCGATTTAATCAACCCTGAAGGAAAAAATGAATTACTACTCACAAGTGCCTATCATTCCAAAAAATACCATAGACTAAGCAAAAAGATTGATTAGGAATTTTTTTTTGGGTAATGACAACAATAGGAAGATACATAAGGTAAAGTTGCAAGAGCTAATAAAACCCAAGAATAACAAGGGTATGTACTTTTGGAGTCTTCATGAAAGAAACACAACATGTATTGCAAAGCTGTGTTGGTAGCTCAAAACTCGACATCTTGTATGGATTAGAATGATCAAGAAGTAACTAAGAAGACGAGGTTAATAACAATAATGTGAAGGGCTCGGAAATAGTACGAGAAATAGCTAAAACTATGGACTGGGTGGACCAACATTATAGCAATTGTTTGGGGAGTGGTAATCAATGTAAATTCTGGTCAAATACTTAGGCTAAAGAGGGCATTACTTCCAAATTCATATATGGTCTCTTATCTGAAGAAATGTTGCAAAACAATGTAGCTTTAGCTTGGTCGGATGTGGATGGTTGGAAAGAGGAGATCATAGGATACCCCTAGATGAGGGTATAAAATAGAAACTTGGTTCTCATATTCTTATGCAAGACTCTAGAGATGATGCTTGGACACGGCAAACGAATGTAAGTGGGGAGGTAACCATTAGATTAGCATACAAATCTCTGATGAAATATAGTATATAAGACCTTATGCATGAAAAGAACAATTGGATATGGAAAACTAAAAGATATCATAAGATCTAATTTTTTATTTGGAGATGCTAGAAAAATTGTGTTCCCACATGTCAACAACTTCTAAGATAAGTTATGACAGTTGACCCTCTTTGCCCGCTCTGCAACATTTTTTCGGAAGATATCACTCATCTATTTATGAACTGTAGATAGACAAAAGTAGGTGGACAAAAGAAAAGTGGATGTCTTTGAATGAGTCCCCTCCCTTCCTATCCACTTTCTCTTTATCGTTGAAGGATTCGCTGGAAGTTAATGTTAGGAATAGAATCAATGATGATTCTCTTAGCCCACCATGGAGTATAGCTTTTTGTTTTGCACTATGGTATATTTGGAAGGCTAGAAATAATTGTATCTTCCACAATGGTTCTTTTAGATATGATTAGAGTTATGTTGTTTGCACTTGTAGCCATGAGTTTTAGGCAACTATCCAGAAGCAAAAAAGTATATGAAGATGTAATGAAGATCTAACTGGAGAATACCAAGTGGAATGACCTTAAAAATCAATGTCGATGCAGCTTCTAACCCCAAAAGGAATTATATCTGTGTAGCAACTTGTGTAAGGGATGTGAATGGGTTTTGCAAGGGTAGCTTTGGGAAAACATTAATGCAAGCTCCCCTATGGAGGCTGAAGTTTAGGGCATATACTGAGGTAAGTGGATGATACAACAACACCCTGGTCAATCTATCTTACTTGAGATAGATTCTCTTGAATCCGTTAACCTAATCAAGTATAAGGACCAGACCTGCCTAATCTCTATTATTAGATATGCTAAGTCCCTAGCCACGTATAACACTTAAGTATTACACATTAGACTGTCTATAAAGGAGATGTTTATGCTGATTATTTGATTAACCTGTTAAGATATAAAAATTTACAAAACTACTCATCTAAGAGTAGATAACTTTTATATAAACTAATATAATAGTACCATCAATCTAGTACCTCAGGAGTTATAAAACTATACCTTTTGCATACATAATAGAAAAACTTAGGTACTTTATATAACAAAACATTGGCTTATGAGTAAGCCTTTAATCTATACTATTAAATTTAAAAAACAAAGTCTTATATGAATCTTCTTCCAAGAAAACCGCATAGGTTGGTCCATAAATCATAATTGTCTCATTCCTCAAGCAATACTTCAAAATTAGTACCATATCCTAAAGAATTATGTAATTCGTCTTCATTGATACTTGTAAACGAAAAAGTGAGCCAAGGCCTAATACACATCAACACAGGCAAAAACAAAGTGACATACATTCCTAGGCTAATGCAATGTAAGAAGCAATAAATTATTCATCTTTATTTAAGTAAATAATTTAACATTGGAGTATTGAAACTTTGATTATAATCCTTAGGGAACTTGGGGGTCTAGAGCAACAGCAGTTACTCAGAGGGTTAATATAAGCAGCTTGAATACTTATATCTCCTACATAACTTCGTAAAGATAATAATCTCATGTAGGACTCATAGCCGTTACTCATCTTTAATTAACTTAATCCATAATATCACTTAGTTCAACCATGCCCATAATTAAACGTGAACTAAATCATATTATTTTCTCTTAAGAATAAGCAAATGTTACACAGATACCATTTCTCCCATTGATTAATCGCCAAGCCACTTTTAAATTGTCATTACATCATGATATGGGTGACCTAAGTGCCTAAACTATCATGCTTGGCTCCAAGCAGAGTTGTCGCTTCCCGAACCATATTAAACAACACAAACACTATCAATTCAATCATTATTAAGCTAATCTTTAATTATAGTCAATTTAGGAATGTCTACTTTATCATCCAATAATGAAGTTATTGCGTACTTGATTGATTTGATAATCCCAACAAAAGACTAGTAGATAAACTCAACCGGGTAGAAGAATCTAATAAAACAAATCAATTCATAAAGAATTTGATATTAGTTCACAATTAAAGACTAATACTTAAACAAATATCAAATTTTAAACGAAACTCATATCAAACATAACTTAACATATATTTTTATACATACATTCATACATCATATGCTATTATCCTTAACTTTTGAAGTTATCATTATTATTCGTTTATTATTATTGATATATATTTTTTATAAATAGGGCAAGGAGACAGATCATGGGTGTGATCCCAATCATGCCCTTGATCATGTTTGTGATCAAGATAGGGGATGCTATCACATACAATCATGGGTTGAATTACGCGGTGATTGTTACTTTGCAACCCGAGCCGACTAAGGACAAAGTCATGCCCATGATATTAGGATTTGAAAAATTTTTGAAAGACCCGAAGCTAGTGAGGGCTAGGTTACGACCGTGATTCATGAATTTTTGCAAAATCACAAATTTCAAAATCAATCACGCCCGTGATTAGCTAATTTTTACAACACAGTGGCTACTATGGCCTCGTTTACGCCCATGATTTGTGACAAGCTACTAACCCGACGCTTCTATACCCTTAATTGCACTGTGATTCCATGTTTTTGCCCAACATAAATTTTCCCTGTTTTTCAAACTCAACTAGCCTATTGTAACACTTTTAAAAACATCATATACATCATATATACTCAAAATTAAGTATCAAGAATACAAGTTCATTCATTTCACAATCATATACACACAACCCAACTCCTCTTCCCTTCCCAACTTCACCAAGTTCATCATTCATTACCAATACTACCTACAAACCACACCACCTTCATTTTCACCAAGGCAACCAAAACAACTTCATTTCTTTACTCTATCAAATTCCTATGATTCATCCAAGCTCAAAACTAATTTAATTCATTAAATCTATCATCAATTATCTTAAAGTTCGTTTGCATGAAAGTTGTTTCACTTGAGATTATCAACTAACCAAAAGCTTAGAAAAAGCAAGCAACACTTACTTGAATTGTCCTTAACTTGTAGATGAATTCTCAAAGGAGTTCTTGATGAGTTTGCAAAAGAAAATTTTGATTGAAAGAGATGAAGGAGATGGCTTGAAGATGGCGCATGTGTGGGAATTAGTTTTTGTCTGGTTTGAGGAATGAATTGTAAAGTTAAATTTGTAATTTCTACCTTTTTGACTTTAAGGAATTAGAAGATCAAAGAAGCTAGCTCATGGGCTTAGACTTTAGTTTATGTGGGCTTGGGTTTTGTTAGAAGAAACTGGGGTTGGTTTTCAAAACATTAACGGCCAAAGAAAGTAAAATTCAATCATATACCAATCAACACAATTTAATACAATTACATAATCACACTAGTAATTGAAATCTTATTAACACATTTCAATACTACTATCTAATTCCACCTATTTTTAAGTTTATGTCACTCAAATCATCATAATCAATTCATGCATTTAACAAACAAAACATGCACACACCTTAATTTAATGTATTTTGTTGAGGATATTTCACCAAGAATACAAAAAGCAACAATGTTTTTTTACTAAACCTTGTAATTTCTTGTAGGCAATTGATCTAGACGACCTCGTAGGTCCAATTATCTTGGATGCCTAAAGAAAACAACTTTGTTGCACATGAGAATGCTCAAGGGTATGCCATTGTAGATCAAGACTTCATCTTTATAAGCTCCATTGCAATGCACATTTTTACTGTCTTTTCTCCCTCAATAAAGGTGCTGTTATCTTTATCAAATTGCTCTGTCTTTACATTGGATGTAGTTGTTCATAGCTTATATTTGAACTAGGCTGATTGTGTTTCTTAGTTGGTTTGTTGCAAACTCTGATGTATGATGCTTGCATCCTTTACTTTTTGAAGTATCGATCTTACCAAAAAAAAAAAAAAAGATGGAATTTGACATAGTAATAAAAAGATAATAATATATATTTAATTTTGAGAATATTCATAAATTGAAACATAATTAATAAAAAAGTAGAATAGACAATATTGTGGTAAAATCTCTTAAAAAATGCAACTAAACATTTATTAATATAAATTATAGAAAAAAGGATAATTTATTCTTGACTTTAATAATCGTGTTTTGTTGTGGAAAGTGAAATGGATATGAATTGATTTAAAAGAAATAGGCTAGTAAATTTGTATTTGCATTGAGTGAGAAAATAAATAATAATTGCAGTGTGTAGAAAATTTATAACATACTATAGATGTAAAGTAATATATATATATATATATATTATTATATTGTCAATATTAATGTAAACCTTCATTTCAATAATTAAAAAAATTAAACTAAACAATAAAAGCTACAAAACATAAAACCAAATATACAATAAAAAGAAATTCCATTTAGTTTATTAAAAGTAAAAATCATAGAATAAATTAATTCTGAGAAACCTTCTTCTTTTTTCAATTTTTTAAAATCTCATTTAAGAAGAAGGGATAAAAGCGTAAACCTAGCTTTTTTTTTTTTGGGCGTCTACTGTTCGATTTCATTTGTTAAACTCTAACCATCACTTGTTCTACACATCCTCAATTAATGATAACGAAATCTGCAAGCGAAATTGGACACAAAATGCCGGGCTTAACGTAATTAAGTTAATAAAGAAAAAGAGACACACAAACGCAACTACTACTACTGCTAATAATAAATTTGCTTTTTCATTTATCAATTAATTGATTATATAATTTATAGGGATTTAAAAAATAATTTTATTAACTATTGAAAGATTTTTAAATTTAGTCCAATAACAGAAATGAGGAGAAAAAGATATAGAAAATAAAAAAGAAATTTCCGCCAAAACTTCTGCTTTTAAATTTAAATTGTATAACAAAAAAGGCTTTCTAAAAATAATGGAACATTTCAACATTATTTTGTAAACAAATATACAAATAATTTACTACAGGTAATAATCTAAGAAATAATTTATATATTTAGAAGTAACATTCCAAAAACACTAATTTCTCGATCAAATAATAATAGATTACATGCATTATAACAACTACTCTACCTACTAAACTCTACTAAACTCTTTTAAAATACTACTGATTTTGCATAAATAAAAAATGACCTACTCAATTTGTCATGATGATTTCTATTATCGATCCCATATCATATCACATACTTGTTTTATTTTTTTAAAAGGATTAACTACAAAAATATAATCTATGTTTTGATCAATTTACAAACACATGAGCTATATTAATTTTTTTTTGATAAATATGTGATATGAGTTTCATACAAAATATCATTATAATTAATTACTATTAGAGAGATATGTATTAGCGTTAATTTAATTAAAAATATTATTAAATAAATATTAAAAATTATAATTTTAAAAATAAAAAAATAATGTAAACCAATATGTCATTATAAAATTATTAAATAATATTGATAGTTTTATATAAAACTCAAATCACCTATTTTATAAAAAAAAATACAAATCATCTACAAATTGATTATAACACAAGAGCATATTTTTGTGATTAACCTATTTCGAAATCATAATATTTCACCTACATTGTGTAAGAATTGAAAAAAAAAAAAAAAAAGAAAAGATGGTTTAAAACTTTCATCGAGAACAGTGCATTGAAATTTAATAATAGTTGGATCTGGAATTTTCATTTTTTTAGAAGCATATAAAAATGGAGAGTAATTCAAAGATAAAACGTTGGGAGAAGACAAATTAGAATGAGAGAAAAGAATGATAAAATATTTAAGAAAGTTACCGTTTTAACCCTTAGATATGGTACACAATTTATTAAGTTCTTATAACATTTTTTAAGGAGCATATCGGAACACCATCGAGCCGCTGAAATAATATTGAGCGGCTTAAATAATAATAGCAAAATTGATATGTAAAGTCATAATAGTAATAATCAAGAGCAAAATTGTTATATAAAGTCTAAAAATACAAACTTTAAAGACATAAAACACTAAAAAATAAGTGTAATTACTTATTGGTATTCAAAATCCAATAATTGGAGCACAATACACGAAACCCAAACCTAGAACCTTAATTAAGAAAAAACACAAACAAACAAACTAACCAAACCGAACTACACATCCACAATTACCCAAAAAGTGCAAAAGTTGCCACTACAAACTCCCATAGGATTTTGGGCCCAAAAAAAAAAAAAAAACTCCATAGTATTTATTCAACTCACCTAAACTCCCTCTTAATTCATAAATATTAATTACCAAAATTAAAAAATAAAGCTAAAACGAGAAAGGTTTTACTAGATTCACTTTATTCCCATTTATTTAATTTTTCAGGAACTCTTTCCCCCTCCTTCATATGCCCGATTCTGTATCTCCTGCCCCGCTTCCTTCGTCTTCTGGCCCAAATAACCCACGGTATCCTTCGCGCGCCGCTTCGCCTCTTCTCCGATCCCGACTTCCATTCCACCAGCCTGCATCACATAATTAACCACTCGAGACAAGGCCGACAATGCCGTGAGCCCGAAAGCTCCCGACGTCAAGAACCCCCGCCAGGGCAAGACCTATGGTGATAGCCGCCGGCACCAGCACCGGGCTGAAGATGATGAACAACGGCGTTGTCACCGCAAGCCCGATTAACGTCCCGACGAACGCGAACCCGGCTAGTGCAAGCAAAATGCCTCCAGCTGGGAGCATTGCAAGCACGGCGATGATTTTGCTGACTGGAGGGCCTTCATCAGGAGACATGCCCTTGATTCCACCGCCGTAGTAGCGGCTCTGGGTGAGTTTGAAGCTGTGATCGGTCTCCCATAAGTATAGTACTTGTGTTCTAGCACAGCCTTCTAGGGCTTTTGGAGAAGGCTTTTAGTCTATAAAACATGGTTGGGGGGGCTTGGTTTATATAGAGGGGAGGAGAGAGAGTGGTGGTGCAATCTGGATTGACACGTAAATGGAGGAAGGAGTGCATGAGGAACAAGTTTCATGCATCGGCTTGAAAACAACAACATCGATAATTACGAACCCAGGATTGTGCATTGTAATGTGGCGTTTTTGTTAAGCAAGCAACTGACACATTGCTCTATACTCTCTACTTCTTTTGTATGGTATCCTCGGAGTTGGTTTTTCTGCTTTACTTTCTCAAAATCCATTTGTTAAGTTGACTATTACTGGCCGGAAACGCCCCGTTAGGGAGAAATTTTGAATAGGTAATACGTATTATATGAATGTATATATATACACAGTGTATGACTATTAATTATATTTTATAATATGAGGAAGAGATATTGATAGTCAATGTAGAGACCCATTATGTACTATATCAAAACTTTTTGCATACTAAGTCTTCAACTATGTATAATATATGAAGATATTATACGTAAGGTTGTTCGAAAGAGGGTTTGCTGATTGCTTGATCAACTTGTTATTATACAAAACTTTACAAACACTATTCATTTAAGAGTAAATAACTTCATACAAATAAATAAAATAGCGCCATCATCCATGATACATCAAAGGTTACAAAGCCAAACTTATAATGTACATGATAGAAAAACTTTACTTTATATAACAAAACGGAGGCTTATGGTAAGTCAGTCTATACCATTACATTTCAAAAACAAGATCTCTTTGTCATTTCCAAGAAACCAACAAGGAATTGTATACAATCCTAGTCGTCCCATTCTTCAAGAAAAGCCTCACAATCCCTTCCATGTTTGAAATCATCATAATACTCATCATTATCTTACCCGTGTAAGAAAAAGTGACCAGGAGCCTAGTACACAGTAACACAAGTAATACATAGTGACATGCTCTCCTAAGCTAATGTAATGCAAGAAATAAAAGAATTATTTATCTTTGTTTAAGTAAACATCTTAACGCTGGGGTATTGAAACTTCGATTGTAATCTTTGGGATCCCGGATCCTGAATAATAGCAGTTGTTTAAAGGGTTGATATAAGTGGCACGGATACTCTTATCTCTTACATAACTTTACAAATAATAATCTCATTTAGGATTCATTATTGTTACTCGATTTTACTTAAATTAATCTGTAATATCACCTTGTTCAACTGATCCTAAACATGAACTAAATCATATTATTTCCTCTTAAGAATAAACTAATATTACAATGATACCGTTTCACCTATCGATTAGCCATTGAGTCACTTGTGAAAGTTATTACATCTTGATAAGGGTAGTCTAACGCCTAAACTACCATGTTAACCTTGTTAACAGGGTTGCTGCTCAGCAAATTTTCAAGCCAATATTTAATTAAAGTTGAATTGATAATGCCTAATCTAGCATTCAACAAATAAGTTATTGCGTACCTGAATATTGGATTTATCAGATAAAAGACTTTATTAAAACTCAACTGGGTATTGGAACCTTTGAGGAAAATCATTTATATAAAAGCAATCTTAATCTATAGATGATTACTAAATCATTAAACCTTCATCAAACTTAATAAGGTTCAAATCATCACATAGCTCATATTCATAGATACACATTTATACACATCACATTCCACTATTCATTCATCTATTATTATTGTCATTTATTTATTGTTATATGAACAGTACTAGAGATTTTGTTACGCTTGTAACGAGGGCAATATTAATATCATCACAGGCATCATCACGGCCATGATCTTAAGCGGATGCATGTCACTTCTACGTACTGCCTTGTCATGCCTGTGATAGGAGATCATGCTCCTATCACTATCGTGATTAGGGATGCAAACGAGTCGGGCCGAGCGGCTTTTGCCTACTCAGGCTTGGCTCGTTCATTTTTAACTAATCGAGCTAAGCCAAGCTTTTAACGAGCCTGGAATATGCAGGCTCGGGCCCGAGTCCGTTAAGCTTTTTCAAGCTAGAGCACGACTCGGTTAGCTAAACGAGCCAAGCGTGGGCTTGGGTGCGTTTAGTTAAACGTGAACTCTTCTCGTTTAGCATATATAATTATTTTTCATTTATATTTATAATATTAAATTAATATAAATAATTTTATATAATATTATATTAATATATGAATCATATAATATCAATATTATATATATTAAACAAGCCTTATCGAGCCGTTCACGACTTGGCTCGTGAACCTTTAATAAGCTTATTCACGAGCCCTTGTTCGCAAGCTAGCTCGCGAGCTTGAAGACAAGCTCAGGCTCAGCTCGTTTAGCTAAATAGCGCATTGATCCTTTGATACTTGATTCAAAATTTCCAAAGTCCTGTATCTTTCAACTCCTTATTAAGATCTTATTTGTTTGTAAAAACATGTTAGAACTAATTTATAAACACAACATCTAACATCATCATCAAGGTTACTTGTACTTATATGTTCATTTGACATGTATATGTATAATAATCTTAACCTAAATCATAAGTTCATCATTCATGCTTATTGAACTCTATTATCAACCTAATTGCTAAAGTCCTATCATTTGTCACTAATAACATCAATATACACTTTATTTCATCATAAGCTCAACAATTCATTTCTTTAAACACCTAGAGTACATATGCTGATTTGCATATCTAGTTCAATATACATGTTAGCATACCATTAATTTTCTAAAGCATTAAAGTTCTACTCTTGGTTAACATTAACATCAACATCAACTAGAACAACAATTAAACAAAATATGTAAGAAATCAGCTTTACTTACTTTTACAGATACTAAAATCAATAAAACTTCACTCTCCTCTTTCTTAGCTTGAATTCTTACTTCTACCTGTTCCTTAGATTGAATCCTTGCTTAGAAACTTGTGGGATAAAGTTTAGAAGAGAAATTGAACTTGATTATGTTTGGGAAGATGATAGAAAGGGAAAGAAAGAGAGGATGGTTTAGGGGTTTGTTTTTAGATATAATATTTTTGTTACTTTTTTACTTTTGAGGAAAATTAGAAGAGTATAGAAGATGCTTGTGCATGAGAGATTGGGCTTTTGTGTGTGTAGGCTTGGGTTTGGTGATTAAAATAGATTTGAGCTTGAGTTTTTAACAAAAATTGCAGCATGAGGAGGCTCTCTAATTTTAAAAGCAAAACTACACTTCATTCAATAACACAACTCAATTCAATACATACATATATATATATATATATATTGCAATCACATAATTCCACTAACATACATACAATTAAATTTTTGACACTTTCAATACTAAGAACTTACCATATCTTCACTTAAAATTTATTATTATAACTTAAATTATAACAATTAAATCACAAAATCAACAAAAAAATATATATGCAATTTAATTTAGTATTTTGGGTTTAGATTATTTCAATTAATATCTACCTCTATAGTTATGGGTTAAACAATAATTGGTATTTATTCAATATGTATATATTATATGTGATGTGTATTACCCATCTAATTCCTTCCCACCAATAAGGTGTAAATAATTGTAATGTTAGACTTCGTTGAGATTATTAGTTGTTAGCTTCATTTGCAAACTTGCCCAATAGAGTGAATAGAAGCGCAACACATGTATGGAAGATTGGGAAAACTAAATGAGAACAGGAAAATTAAACAATTAGCACTTGCTTGGGTTAAGTTAACCTAGGGATGTAACTAAGTTGACTGTTATCGGGTATCTGACTTGCTCGATCCGATAAAAACCCTATAAGGTTGAATCCTATAGGGTTTTAGAGTTGGATTTGGATTTGACATAAAAACCCTATAAGATTATAGGTTCGAGTCTAAGTTCTATAAGATACCTACTGGGTACCCGATTCGAAAACCGACATGATAATAATGCTAAAAAAAAAAAAAAACATTTTGGTAAGTTCTAAGCTGTAACCCACTACACTAACCTTAGTACTCTCTATTAGTATTCATTAAAACATCTTTGTCTTTGTAGCCGCATGAAAGAGTTCTATCCAAAAGATAGAAACAAAACCTCATCTTAATCCCGAACCTTCATCCTCTCCTCTCAGCATGGCTCTCCCTTTCATCATCTCACTCTCACTTTCATCCTCATACCCCACCCCTTACTTCATCGCTCCACCGTGCCATCGTCGATCCACTCGTCTCTACCATTCTTAGTCTTCTCTTGTCACTCAGTTGTCACGCTCTTTGTGTCTTAACAAATGATATTAAAACTTTAACAAAATATGTAATTAGGTGCTTGAACTTTAAAATTGATCAATTTAGTACTTGAACTTTGAAATTTGTTAATTTAATATCCAAAAAAACTTTTCATATATGCTAATAGTATCTTGGTCAAGTTCTTTTGTGTATTAAATCGATCAATTTCAATGTTTTTCAGGTACTACATTGATCAATTTTAAAATCTAGGTTCTAAATTGATCAAATTCAAAGTTCAGGTACCTAATTGCATATTTTGTCATAGTTCAAGTACCATTTGTGTCATTATCCCTATTTCTATTAAATGAATTTAGAATGAAGAAATGCAAGCTAGAATAGAAAAAAAAAGGGCTCTACTTTAATTCAAATGAAAAATTTAGTAGAAATCATTAGCAGAAAGCAAAGTTCTTGATCATGTTATCAAGTTAATGTGTCGATGAAATGACGATCATGAAGAAGAAAATTATACAAAAAATATTACTTTAGTAAGCTGATATGGATACTTTTGAAGAAATCGACTATCATGTTCTTAATGGAGAACTAATGCTACATACTCTTAGATTCAAAGGTACAGTATACAATAAATCAAATATCATGCCACCACTACAAGTCCATTAACAAATTTGCTAAAGAAAACCTTACTCAATTGGTCTAAAGAAGTATGGAAGGATTTTCAAATATTAAGAGATATTAATTTCAACTCCTATTCTACTTTTTACCAAATTTCCAAAAAAAACTTGTTGTAGAGACAAAAGCATCTGGAACTGGTATATGAGCAGTGTTACTGCAAGATGACAAGCCTAACATTTATTACGGAAAGGAATTTCTCTTACATATTATGAAAGCATATATACATGAACTATATGCAGTATTTGAGGCAGCAAAAATGGAGACATTATCTACTAGGATCACATTTTATTATAAAAATTTTGATCACATGAACTTAAAAGAATTGCTTTCACATGAAATTAAAACTTCTGAACAACACAAGTACTTGACTAAGTTGATGGAGTATTCATATAAATTCTGTATAAAGCTAAACATAAAAATGCAGTAGTGGATTCTTAGTATAGACAACATGAGGCTACTTATCATTACTTAGCTTATTCAACTTCTCACTTTGCTTTGGTTGATCAACTAAAGGCAAAATGCAACTCTTTAAAGGAATTTCAAGATGTTACTAAGAATTCGGAGGAAGAAAAGAAGGACTCAAATATAAGTTGTAGTAGAAAAATTCTTTAGATATAAGTTATTCATAATTTCCATGGATTTTATTACATGCTTACTTAAATCTCATGGATATATAGTCATATGGTAGTTGCGAATAGGCTTTCTAAGTATTGCTATAAGGGGACTTTAGGATTGGAATTAAATTCTATTCAGGTTGCTAATCTTTTTGTTCAAGTTGTATAAAATTGCATGGTTTTCCTTGATTTATTGTTTCATATTGGGATGATATCTTTGTAAGCAACATTTGGAAGGAGCTTTTTAAACTTCATGGTCACAAGATGTGCATGAGTAGTTCTTACCATCTTGAAAGTGATGGTAAAATAGAAATATGAATAATGATATTTAAGAAGCTTTGTAATGGAGAAACTTTAAGATTGGGTATGATTTCTATCTCGGGTGGAGTATGCATATAATACCTCTTGTCATGAAGGAGCCGAAAGTTGTATATGGTGGGTGGCTTTCTACTAAACAGATTTCAACAACACTTCAAAATTACAAGTTATGGATCATAGTTTAAGATGAACTTTTTAAGGCTTTATGTGGTCATTTACAGGTGGCTTTAATAATTTATCTTATGTTTGATCACCTTAATAATCAATCAAAAGATCAAAATTGTGCTAAAATGGACCATACCTAGTTAACCCCCTTATTTGTAGCTCAAACAAAGACTTGCTAGTGTGAGATTCAAAATTTGAAAAGAAATACCCCATATTGAAAAAGGTGTCTGGAGTCTAGCTTGCTTAACTCCATATATTTTGCTTTACATACATACATATGATATCAAACATATTTTAAAATGTGCTATTTTTGGTATTTTGGGGTATTTATGCTTGAAAAATCACTTGGTGTTTTTGACTATTAATTTGAGGTACCAAAATATATGATCTTGTTGTAAGCCCCTTTATTTTTTTCTTTCAAAATCCAAAAAAATATAGTTTTAACTTGAATTTTCACATATTCAGGTTTGTAATTATCTAGTTTATAATCATAGCTTTAAATTTTCAAAATTCATCAGTTAAATATTGTCTTTATTTTTTTTTCAGAATTTTCCTATTTGTGATACAAATGGGAAAATAATTTTTATTGAAAAGGTTGATGTTTCAAGTATTTGTTATCATTTTATTACAATTTATCGCACAATTTTTGTTTCTTTAAACTAATTTGAGCATTTACAGTATAATTTCATGAAAATAGAAAATGTGGAAAAATTAACTTAAAAAAAATTCATTACTAATATATGTATTTTCATGTATTTACTTGGGTTTGTGTAATATTTATTGCTTAAATAGCCCTTGTGATAATTAATGGGTTTAATGGATTAATTATGAGATTAAGTGTTGATTACTAAAATCAGAAATGATATTTTGGTGTCTGTTAGATTTTGAATGGTCTTGAAAAGTGTAGCAAGTACGGTGTTCAATAGGGCATATGATGTATTTTGGCTTAAGTATGATGTTTAAAATGGTATGATAGACAATTGTTAAGCACAATGGGAAATTTTGTCATTTTATTGATCTTTGTAACTTGAGATATTTGAAAACGTCTTATAATTGAAAACCTCTTAGAATAACCAGCATATCGATATAACGAACGTACGAATCGGGTAAGAAATGGAAGGTCAATATCAAAAAATGGCACTTAAATTTTCGTACTTAAAGTTTGGTTTTAACAATTTTGATACCTGAAAAAAGTTTTGCGAACTTTTTTCATACTTAATCAAACTTGCTTCATATATGAAAAATGTTAATGAAAACTTTGTTTAGGTATCAAATCGCTTAAAATGAAACTATATGTATCTGATTGAACATTTTGCCAAATTTGGTACCATTTTTGCCATTAACTCAAATGAAAAAGTTGAATATATGCAAATAATTTAGTTTGGAGACTCAGAATCACTTGGGGAACTTTTGTTATATCATAGGTGATATCGAGGAAGTTTCTAGAGAATGCTGAGATGTTGGGAGCACTCGAGGACTAGATCAAAAGTGCTTGACGCCTATCTAAGTACCTATATGCTCCTGTGGTTTGTACATAGTGACAAAATTTGTATGGCTACTCTCTTATGAGGGTCAATTGTGTTTTTACTTAGGTGAGTTGCATGATTCAATAAAGATTAGTTATATGATGATTTGATATGTTGAATCATGAAATAGTGTTGGTTGATATGATTTGGAGTACTTATGGTTAGATTACTAGTATGATGAGTTACAAATTTAAACGTAATTGTCTTAAGAACCCAGATAGTTATACTAAATACATTGGATGTTAGTTGCATGACCACTCATATATCATATAGATTCATTTTAGCTTTATTTATGTGAACTTTATGGCTTGGTAATAGAATGCGTTTGTCCTGTTACGTAATATGTTGATTTGCGAAGTAGCGATTTGATATAAGAAATGGTTATTTTAGTTACCATGTATTAATTATGCCCGGTGAATGGTCAGTGGCATTTTTAAACATGTGAGTTACCCCTTTGATATGGACATCACTTGTTAATAGCAGTTATTGTTAAATATATGATTGTTATGAATGATTTGCTAGTTGGACTTGCTAGATTAGCATTCATGCTTGTGGTGTATTCTTGGTTGTGTTTAATTGCATCATATATTTATGAAATGACAAAAAACTGCTCAAGGGCCATATTGTACAAAACTTGGTTTTGACTAAAGGACCCAAGGGCCATGCTCAGAAGGCTTGGTTTATACGAAATGACCCAAAGGTCATAGTTAAAAGGTTCAATTTGCAGATATATATAAAAGGGTCTAACTTTTGAAAAGCTCTCTTAAAAAACTTGGTTTTACTTAGCTCAATTTTTCAACATGTAAGTTCTCATTAGGGATAATGTGAAATATAGTATCTAAACTTTAGCAAAAAGTTCAATTACGTATCTAAATCTTAGTTTTAAATAATTTGGTACCTAAAAAAGTCGTGAACTTTTTTATACCTAAAGTTTGGTTTTGATAACTTTAATACCTGAATAAAGTTTTTATGTACTTTTTTCATGCCTAATTGAACTTACTTTAGATATGAAAAAAGTCTACAAAAATTTTGTTCATGTACTAATATTATCAAAATTAGACTTCAAGCATAAAAAAAATCAGTGAAAAATTTGTTTAGGTATTAAATTGTTCAAAGTGAAACTTTATGTACCTGATTGAACATTTTGCGAAAATTTAGGTACTATTTTTATCATTAACCCTTCTCATTATTAGTTTTTCAGCTGCCATTTGTTTCTCATATTTATTGCCTAAGAGTTACCCCAAAGGCATTATATCATTTGCTTGGTTAAGATATTGACTAGTACATATAATGTGCATCAATATGATATATCATTACATTAGCAATTGTGACTTGGTGAAAATGTTTAATATGCATCTTACTATGCTTGAATCCTCATATAGTTTATTCAATTTAATATGGATATACTTGTATTGTTATTGCCATTTGTTACATGTTCTTATACTCACTTTTAACTCCAATATAAGATAAGATTTTTTTTCCAAATTAAACTTATAGAGGAGCTGACTTAAAGTCAAAACTTGAAGTGTGGGATGAGGATAAGACCAAGAAAATTTTGCATGCCTCGAATTGGATTTAATATCATTAGAAAATTATGAGAGACTCTATTTTCTGTATTTAATTCATTAATATTATTCAGGTAATATGTTTCCTTGTAAATAAAGTTTCTAAAATTGTTTGCACGGTAATGTTATAACTTTTTTTCACACTCGGTTTTTAAATAGCTTTGTTCTCAAATTAGAGATAGCATAACCACATCATCTCTTGAGTAATAATTAATCTCTTGTTCTATAAATTAGTTGATTTGTTTGTGGTGAACACCGTTCTTATCACTCCATTTAATAGGCTGTGGAGAATGTTTTCTGATTAATTCTTGGAAATTGACAGTTATACTGATTCTTAAGTTTCAAACAACCTAAATTGTTTCTTGGATTAGGGGCGTATCTAATTTAATAATTATTCAAATTTATTTATTTTATTGTATTCCAAAAACCCAAAAATCATTAAATTTTCTTTTTCACTTAAATTAAACCTTAGACATTTAAAGATCTAGTTTTTATATTTGCTGTGTCATAGATTTTGAAATCCAATCTTAGATATGTGGCATATTATCTTAATTGGGAGAAGCAAATGACTATTCATGTTAGTAGGTGTAGGGGTGGTTCCAGTCGTAGTAGTCATATGTGTATAACACACGTCTCACGCTACGCATGACCTCAGAGAAGTGACGTTAGAGCACACTCAAGGAATGACTAAAAGCGAAAAAGTAGGAATGAGAAGTAGGCAGTCTTACATAGCTTGGATATACTAGTAACAGGTGAATGAGCTATATAGTATCGACTTCACTATTTTTAGAGAGGAGGTAATATGTTATTTGCTCTAAGCTCTGTTAGGTCTTTCATGAGAGTATTTCAATAGGAAGAAGACACTTTTTTTCCCTTCAGTTTCTCAATCCCTCGAATGAGAAGGAGTTCTAGGTATTTATAAAGTTTGGTTTTGGATGATGTCCATTGCATTGTATTGATTATTAATGGATGAAATGAGTCCTCCTATTGATAGATTTTCCTATAGAATTTCTAGCCCATGGAAGACCTTTCTAAATACATAAGTTCTTTGAGAAAGACTGATAGTAAATAGGTCAATCTAATCTAATGGTCTCTATTTTAAGCCTATCATTTCAAATCTCCATTAGTTATTGAACTTGACTTTTTGGACCCTATCATTCAACCCAAAGATTATCCAAGTCATTGTGGACTTTAAGTCCCAAAATCCAGATTTAGCCCTCTATAGTAGGTAAGTAATAATTCCCTTAACTAATGGTAACTTTGAGAATTTGATTTCATGTGACGTTTTATTGATGGATGCTGCTCATATCTTACGAGCACGACCATAATATTTGATAAGAAGATGTTGTATGAAGGATTCAGGAATTTCTACACCTTTTGAAAAGATCCAAAGTGAATTGCACTCTTACCTATGAGTCTAACTGAAGTTAGAAGAGACCAAATTGTTAAGGTGAATGGAAGTCAAACTCGGAAAGAAGTTAAATTTCTGGGTGAATATTCGCCAACCTAAGAGGTGACGATAAAAATAGAGTCCTAATTGAAGTTAGATGGGATCTCGACGCACTGAAATGTCAAGGATAGGAGTGCAGACGAGTCGGGCCGAGTTGGGTTGTTGCAGGCTCGGGCTCTTGTTTATTTTTTAATGGGCTCAAGCCAAGTCGGGCTTTTAACGAGCCTAGAATATGTAGGCTCGGGCCCGAGGCCGTTAAGCTTTTTTAAGCTTGAGCTCAGCTCGAGCTTGGGCTCGTTTAGCTAAACGAGCTTCAACTCGACTTGCTTAGCTTATATAATTATTTTTTTAATTATATTTATAATATTAAATTAATATAAATATTTTTATATAATATTACATTAATATATATTAATAATATTATATCAATATGATATATGTATATTAAATGAGCCCATTCATGAGCTTGGCTCGCAAGCTCTTAACGAACCTGTTCACAAGCTTTGTTCTCAAGCCCATAACGAGCTTATTCGTGAGCTAGCTCACGAGCTTGAGGATAAACTCAAGCTCGGCTCATTTAGCTAAATGAGCCTGAGATGGAGCTCGAGCTTGGCTCGTTTAGCTAAACGAATCGAACCGAGACGAGCCTGAAACGGGTCGAGCTCAAGTAGCTTACGAATAGCTCGGTTCGTTTGCAGCCCTAGTCAAGTACTAGAGTGGATGAGACTAACAAAGGTGAAGCTACCCAAATGGACAAGCGGTAGAGAATTGACAAGAAGATCGACAAGGCGGTTGACCCACCCAATTCAATCCAACCGCTTGCAGTTAGCCTCTAGTTGGCTCTATGAGGAGTAGTAGATTGGTTCGTGGGTTTGAATATCCTATATTATTTCCTTTCAACTTTATTAATTGTTATAAGCTTATTAGAGATTTAATCGTGTAATTTTTATTATTTTAGAACGTTTTCTTTTACATATATTGGGTTTATTTGTCTTTGCGTATTTAAATAAGCCTCTTATGGAACAAACCATCCATTAGTATTCAACTATCCTCGTTCGTAACTAAAATAAAAACTTCTTTATTTAAGTAGTAATCCCTTTCTTTGATTTTTTTTAATCAAGCCTATATTTGATTGTCCTGGTCTTGTTAACTGGATTTTCCACTAGTCAAATTTGTATACCTAATTAATCTTTTAATTTCTGTAAGACTATAAATCATGAGTTATATTAATTTTAAATTTCAAATCTAAAACCTAGTTCAATTATTGATTATAATTCTTTCTAATTGATAATTTCACATATCCTCTTTAATTTATTCATTTTGATATTTAGCATTTTTTTATATTAATCTCTAGGAACACAAAAAAAAAAAAAATAATAAGAAAGATGATTTTTTTTTTTTTTCCATATGACAATGCTTCTTAAGATATGCTTGGATCCATGACATGCCATAAGAGTTTAGAGTCCATTTTCTTTACGTTTTTTTGAATTGAACAACTAAAACTTTTCTAACTAAACTAGTGTAACTTAAATATTTGGAATTTTTTTTTTTTACTTTACCGAAAATTTTTAAAATGTAAATATATTAAAGTACGTTAGACTCAATAATGGTTTTGGTTAATCATATGATCAGTGATAAGATCCCATTAAATGCTTACATATGAGATGAGTTAAAAAAGCTTTACATTAAAAGGGCTTGGAGTGTGATCTATCGAGGTTAACTTGTCTAGTCTTATTTTTATTTAGCGTGCGCGCACACATACGTATATATTATCTCATTGTCTCTTGAACTTAAATAGATCTCTTTGGAAGCCTATTCATGGTTTTAAATAACCTTATTAATAGTCTTGTTCCTTCATCACAAGATGATCTATAAGTTGTTATCAATTGTTAAATTTTGTAAATATCACATAATTCCTTTTTCAATGGGGCTTTTAGACCTAAAACATGAGATTAAATATCGAAGTTTCATACATCTAAGTGATCATTGCTCCATTCCAAGATATAAGCAACATAATTAGAAATTAATTCTACTTTCTCCAGTTGCTCCTCCAAAGTTTCATTGAATTGTAAAGATCACCTCCTCCTCTCCGATTTCTTTTTGTTTCATCCTTCTTGAACTGTTATTTGAAACATTGTATTCATCCCTTACCCCTAAAGCACGTGACTTATGCTATATGCAAGTGGCTCTCACTTAACAAACATTTATATGGTGGCTCCACTAGGGAGAAAAGTGACCATGCACCACCCTGTTGAATCTTTCGCATCTGTACTTCTTCATAAGGGATTTTAGGAAGGATAAAAAGAGGAGTTATTATTATAGCAGGACAGGAGTGTATGTTTGAGATATATATATATATATATATATATATGCAAAAATGGTGATGTTTGTTTTAAGTAATGTGAATAAGTGAAGATTATATATACAAGGTGATATAAAGAGGTTATATATGTTCTTATAAAGCAAATATATAGGCTATGATTATTACTATAATATATATACATACGCACATATGAATATGCACAGAATGGCATCACATACTAATTTAATTTGATGTTAGCTATATGCCCCAAATGAGTCATTTTTGGGTGATATATACATATCATTTCCCTTCTATTTGTGTAATACTTGTTATCTATCTACACTACTGAAAAAAAAAAAGACCTTTTAGACTTGGGTCTAAAAATACATCACATTATTCTTTGTAATTATCCAAGATATATTTATCTATCACTAACCTACATGAAGTTTTTTGCTTGATCTTCCTTACCCCTCTCCATCAGACTAACGATTGGTAAGTAATTTGGGTTAAGACCACATGAAACTCTACTGGACTTCATATTAGCTAGCTTTATTACATAGTCATTAAGTAGCCCTACTCGTTTTCTTAATTTCACTACATTTCGTGTTCTTTTATTTCGTGTATATATATATATATATATATATTTATTTATATATCAGGTGGCATTTGTTTTGAACTCCAAAGTTGAATTAGTTGTTCTAACAGAAAACCAATGGATAACATCTCCTTCTCATACATTTTTAAACCATTTTTGATAAAGCACATATTCGTAACATGTCTTCAAAACTACATGCGAGGCATATACAGATTTCCTTAGATTTTAAAGTATAATTTCACCTATTTGCAACTGTTTAAAAGTTTTATATAATTAAAAACCGTTACTAAAACTCTTAAATAGTTGCTAGAAGAACTATAAATAGCTATAATCTCAAAGTTTTAGTAATGATTTAGAGCGTTTGTATACATTTTAAAGTTATAAAAATGAATGCTCACATTATGTTCAAAACTTATAGATAGACAAATCCATGCCTCTGAAATTCATGATGTCTATATATATCATACTAAGTTTAGAGCATGTATTTTCCTTTTTATTTTAGGCAATAATTGTGTTATTGAAGATGTCCCTTTTATCTACAAATAGTCGTTGTAATAATTAGAATAGATTCTTTTACTTTGCTCAGTAGTCCACTAGCTGATGATGTAACATGCAAGTTGACCCAAAAATATGCATGTAATGGCGATGCTTGCCTAGACTTCGTAGAGTAATTAATTGCATGTAGTATTATATTTTTTATTTAAATAAATTATCTTCCCGATAACCACCATGAAATAGAAAGGAAAAAAAGAAAAAAAAGGTATGGGCAACATATATCCAGATTGGCTCCTTCAAATAAGAAGAACTAAAATGTATTGAAGTCCTACTTTCTATATTGATCTCTTTAATTAGCCTTAAACCTTGAAGAAATATAAATCAAGTCCTACAATTTATGATTGATGTGGTCCTTTATCAACATAACCATATAATAAGACTACAAGAGAAACACCAATGTTAGCAAAAACATAAAATAGTAATCACAATCAATGAAACTTTCATAATTATATAGATTTTTAAGGTTTTCAAAATCAAGCACTTCTTCTCTAGTGACACAACGTGAAAGCGTAAAACAAAACAGACCCAACACAATAGTTGAATCAAGAGATCAAAGCTTGCAAAAAGATTGCAACTTTATTAAGAAAATTCTCAACTAGGGTTTTCAAATGTAATAATACTATTCTAAAAACAAAAGATAGGTTTTTAACACTATATATACCAATATATAAAAGCCCTAAAAGATAAAACAAGAAAACAATTGGCCAAAATAAAAGTGGTAAAAGTCTAAGGGCCTTGGAATGTCATTATCAGGTAGCTCACAATCGACAGCCTTCCAAAACAAAGTCGGTGACTTTGAGCTGGCTTACATCTAGGCCAGTTTGAAGGCCGGCTGTGCAACTTCTCCTCTCGCTTGTAGCCTTTGTTTCGGCTTCTTTGACATCTCATGCTTGTTCAAAAATGTGTCCGTTATCATGTCTAAATCATTCCGAGGCTTGTCCTTCGATCTTGGCTCGTCAAATCTTTCATCCTCACTTCGTTTGACCTCTTCGGATTGTCTTGATTTATCCAATTTGTTTCGTTGTTTGATCGTGATTTGTACTGCATCATCTAGTAAAGAGCCTAAGCCTTACTTTTTTAATAGGATAGGAAATGCAACCGGTGGACATAAAGATTTTGAAGGCATAAGTCATGCTGTTTATAATGCTTAAATAATAATGCACATAGCATTGTCAATAGAGTACTAATTTCATTTTGTTTAGTCATAAGTGGGTGTAAATAAATATAAAATGGATTTACAAACTACTTGCATTCCATTTGATTTTTACTTGAGTTTGATTTAAAAATATTTGACTTGAACTTGAATCACTCGAATGACTTATCAAGTGGAACTTAAATTTTATAATGTTTAGTTTAATAAGTGTACAGCTTGATCGAGCTCGCGCAAAATATCAATATTAATCGAATTATGAGTCAAATTTGAATTTTAATATTATTTTAATTAAAATTAAAAACATTTTTTAATTAATCAAATCTAAATGAGTTTAATTTATTCAACTTGAATTTGTATGGTGCCATTTCAAATTAAAGTCAAGCATAAACCTAACACTAGCACTATACTATCTCAACAACTCAATTCGATTATAACCACAAACATCAGTGATAGTGGAGTTTCATATTTTAAAATGTCTAGATCTATGCTAGATTTTCCACCTAGTTAGGCAGCCAATTCTTAGAAAAAGCGAGACTCATGCCTGTTATAGGAAAAAAAATGTACACAATTTTAAAATCATTAGGATTTCATGAAATTAATTAAGTTTTTAAGAATAATTCATACTTGCCTGTTTTCTTCTTTTATTAAGTTTTTTCCAATCAAGGAACAAATGACTATGATAGTGTTTAGTTGTCACCGTAGTACTAACAAATGAGAATAACATGACACAAGGAAATCGATACCGCACAAATTCCTTATAACTATTTAATGTGTTGAGTATGAATCATTGTTATTATTATTTTTCTTTTTATGTTTTATATTGTTTACCATGAACTAGTATACACTTAAATAGACATTTCATATAGTCATACCATTATACTATTGTATATTAATTTTAACTATATATTTACCATTAACTACCAACTACCGTTGTCACTATTGTTGTTGCTAGCATCACCACCATTGCGCCACCATAACATTACCAACACCTTTGATGACGACGGTAGCTTAAAGCTACTATTGCATTGCTAATGATGCCATGGTGGGAACGATTATGGTGATGGTACAATGATAATAATATGGTGATGATGACGATGGCGGCGACTTACTACTAGTGTTGCATTGATGATAGTGTTAACCATTGTAGTAGTGGTAATGGTGGCAATACTAGTGGTTGTTGTGACAATGATGATGGCGACGGTGGTGGTTGTAAGACAATTGGTGATAATGAAATGATGGTACAGTGTTAATTTAGATTAAGAAATATTATTTTGCGTCTGCATAGTATTTTTGTACCAATAAAACTAAAATCTCATTCACTTTGCTGTATATAATAAGAGAGGAATTGAATTCCAATACAATAGAATTGTAATAAAGTTGTAATAATATTACATCACAATTACAATGTTTAGTTGGTAAAAAAAAAATATAATTATTAGAATAAAAGTAATATATTTCTATTATGTCCCATAATGAGATGATAATTGTATATGAGATGTTTTCAAGTAAGGGTATGGTTGAATAATAATTCATGTGCGTTGTGAAATGAATTGTTATTCATTATTTAGTGGAATAATAAATTCATGATAAATTACCGGTCAATGTTTAAAACATAACTAAATACTATAATAACAACTTTAAGAAGGAAATGAATAGCTATTATTCTTGAGTGAACAGACAATAAATAAAAGAAATAAAGATTTTGAATTTTTTAAAGTAGAGTTTTGTACAGTAATAAATTTAACTAGCAAATCAAACGTGGTAAAATAATTATTGTCGTATTCAGGATCTCTACGTTAGTCCATATTTACAATTACAAGGCATGAGGCACTAGATGGGCTTGAGTGGACGTTCAATCATATGATTTCGCAACATGGATTACGTTTGAATATAAACATTTCAGGGTCCACTCTATGGGTCGTTCCTGCAGGTCCATGATTGGACAACCCGATAGCCTATCAACATGACCTACGGCTCATTTCAATCACTTAATTCATTAAAGCTTCCTCTTTTAGCTTGCATGCGTGCATTTGTACTAGAAAGAAAGACCAACATTCCAAAAGCTTTCTTATCAATTGTCTCCGGGTTTTTCTCTCTTTGAATTCCCTTTCACTTCAATGCCCTAAGTACATTTATTTATTTATTTCGTTTCGCGGAAGAAAGAACATCTTCTTGCCACAGTCTCGATGTACTATAGATAAATAGTTCTTTTTTTTTTTCTTTTTTTGAGTTATTAGCCAGAAAGAGAAGGGAAACAAAAAAAAAAAAAAAAATATATATATATATATAATAATGAAGAAACCCACGTATCAAGGTATAATGTACTTTGAAATGATAGACAACATGATTTTGTCTTTGGTATCATTAGTTTCATTATACATATATATAACTATACTAGCCATGGATGACTCTAAAGATACATCCTCACAATCTCTAGAGGTGCAGTTATAATGTAGTGCTTTACTGTGTGTTGTGACACTTAACTATTGTTCTTTTATTTATAAACTACTCTCATACCACTGATAATGGTTGGAACCCACAATCTAATGTATTGTCTATTTTGGTGCGATGGGCTTTATTTGTTTGTCATTGGTGTTAAATGCTCTCCAAGAGATCACTCATTTTAGGAGTATTTCCCAATAGACATGCATGTTTGAGGTAATTACAATAAAAAAGGCATGGAAGATTATACTTTTGTTACACTTGATTTGAGGGATATCATTTTCTTCCTTGTTAGGATCAACAGAGTTAAAGATTGATAATAACCAATAGCATTAAACAATCAAATAAAAAGGATAGCGAAAGGGGAAATAGCACCAGAGATTTACATGTCAACAGGAGTGCAAAAACCCATGACCAAGTGAAAGATAATGATCACTATGGAAGAAAAGTATACAACGATGAGAGATATTTAAAATTATCTAATCTCTCAAAATCTTGAGTGTTTTTTGATAGAAAAGACCCTCAAAAGTGTTTTCAGTCTCTCTTATAGAAACCCCTAGGACTTAGATACATATATCTATATATGACTTAGATACATATATATATATATATATATGAGTGAGGCAAGACTACAAAAAATATCTCAACAAATCTCCACCTTTTAGCCTCACAAACCTGAGGTATAACTCCACTTAAGACATGAGCAATAAGCTCTCGTAAATACATAAAAAAATGAGAGTAAAAGTATATTAATAAAAAAAATAATGATAAAAGCAATAGAGAAACAACGAGTCTTCACTTGCTAAATAGGCAACCATGGCCTATATTGATCTCTTTGAAATAAAAGCCAAGTCTAAACATAAGCCGGACTTGTCACTTGAAAGCGTCTTCGTCAATATATCTACTAGATTGGTGTGGTGCTAATCTTCTTCATTTGAATATCACCTCGACTCATAATATCCCAAATAAAATGGTAACACACATCTATGTGTTTAGTGCACTCATAATACATGGGATCCTTAGTGAGATGAATAACACTTTGACCAGCACAATATATAATAATGCTATCACCCGAGGATCTAAACTCAAACAATAAACCCTTCAACCATAAAGCTTCCTTGACTACTTCAATCATTGCTACATATTCAACCTTAGTAGTAGACAAAGTTGCAATTGGCAGCAATAAGGCTTTCCAGCTTATAGCATAGCCTAAGGATACAACCAGGAGGTCAATAAGGTACTTGGCTCGTTATAAACCCTATATGGTAGTGGATCAGGTATGGACGATAATACTTTGAACCTATAGGGTTTCGAGGTAGGTTTGGGTAATAAAAAAGACCCAATAGGTAACCCGAACCCATCAAATTATATACAATTTAATATAATAAAATAATAAAAGAATGTCCATTTTAAATTTTAGAAACAAACCTAACTCCCTAACCTATTCGTTTCATTCCTCACTTCTTCTTTTCCATTTTCAAAGGTAACATCTTGCCAGTCTGTCGCTACCACTACTACCAGTCTTAGACTCCATGTCTGTCTCTCTGTCCCCACCTCCATTAGTTTGTCACTCGCTATCACAACCCACAGGTGACAAGACTAAACTCGTTCCATCACCGCTAGTTTATCGCTCACTAGGCTCCATCAAGTCAAAACCACTTGTCATCACAACTCACATGCCAAACCCACATGTGTCCACACGACTTTGGTCTCCTCCTCACTCAACGACCAATGATGAGCTCAAGGTAAGTCAAGTTATCTAGCAAGAGAGTAACAAGGGAGATAATTTGACATCACGTGTGGAGGTGATCTGCTTATTACTTATCTCGTTGGGTTACATTAATTAAGGTTTTATTGTTTGCTTGCTGTTGTGTTTTTGAACTTCTTTTATTTTGTTTCGTGGAAGTGATTAAGGGTTTTTGTTTGTTTTGTGAAACAAAAAGTTTGAGTTTTTCTTTAAAATCAAAGAAATCAAATAGGTCGGTTCAATTTGTTATAATCATTTTAGTGATAAAGTTTGTTCCTTTTATGTGTGTTGCTTGTTTAGCTTGTTAAAGGTTTAAGTTTTTTTCCATTTCAAAATTTTAGTTTTATGATAAAGTTTGAAGTATTTTTTTTCCTTATTTTACAAGTTTATAGTATTTGGTTTGGTTAATTATGTGATGTAAAAATGATTGATTTTGAGTAATTTTTATATTTTTGGGAAGAGAAGGCAACAACTCTCAGCGGGAGACTTTATAAAAATACCTACTTGCCACTTCTAATAGTCAACTAATTCGTCTAAACTGGCAATTGGTTCTACACTTATTTGCTTGAATTAAGATGAAATGCTTAATCAGAAAGCCCTCTAAAGCTATTTGTATCCCAAGAGAAGCATTTGTTTTTTGGTAGTTCAAAAGATCAATACTTCTCAGTTCTCATAGTTACTTTTTTTCTAAAATGTAGACACTGACATTTATATATTAGGCAATAGTTTAATAATGCATTAGTGTTTTAATAAAACAAGAGCTTTATTTATTAATAATCAGCACATCAAGCAATTTAATTGAAATAGTTTTCAATTTTGCAAATCTAAGTGGTTTGCTCTTAAAAGCTTTGTGATATAATGACTAGCTTGGTTTGCTCTTTCAATTTTGCAAATTTGTGTGTGCTGAATTATTTATCCTAAATTAAGATAACCATATTTTACATAAGAATTAATAGTCTACATAAGACTAGTATACACATTCAATTTTCTTAGAAGGGTAAAATATTTAATTTTGTTTATAAATGGATATTTTCAAAATGCCAATGAAATTGTGGATCATCTTATTCTAGTTGATGTTAGACTTTTATACATCTTTTTTTCCCCCCAAAACATTAGCTTTGATAGGAAAAGAAAATGGTTACTGAGACTAGAAAAAGAAAAAAAAATGTAAACAGATTAATGGCCCAAGGTGGGTTTAGGCATCGCAAAAAAAAAAAAAAAAAACATTATGGGGATGTAGGTCGGGTTTGGGCAACCCTATAGGGAATCAGGGTGAATTCAAGTCTTATGTAATCTATCCTAAACCGTCCTAGTTGCATTCCTACATAGCCACCTAGTGAGAAAACATAACCAGTAAGAGATCACTCTTTATTTAACACATTGACAAAATCAAAATCAACATATCTTGCCAAAATGATGGTCTTGTGCTTGAACTCCAAACATAAACCACTTATTCCCTTTAGAAATCTCAATATCTATTTTCACATTGAGCTAATGAAGTTTGCTAGGATTACCATATATTGACTTACGACACTAATAGCATATGCCAAATTGGGACGAGTACAAACCATTACATACATTAAACGGCCTACTACACTAAAGTATGGGACTTTAGCCATGGACTTGGATTCATCATTAGACCATGGTGATGCAACATCTGAAAGTTTGAAATGAGCGTCTAAAGGTATGGAGACTGGCTTATAATAAGACATATTAAAACACTCAAGTACTTAATGAATATAATGTTGTTATGATAGCCTCAACTTTCCAAAGCCACTATGTTGACAAATCTCCATGCCCAAAATTTTCTTGGCTACCCCTAGGTCTTTCATATCAAAAACAGAATCGAGCTAAGATTTAAGTCAAGAAATATTTGCCATGTTTGAGACAGCAATCAACATGTCATCTGCACATACAAGCGAATATGTGTAAGATCCATTGGAGAGCTTTTAAAAATAAAAATAAATGTCGTAGCTACTCTTTATAAACCCAACAAAACCTTAACATCCATCTGTTCAAGTCATAACAATGATCCTAATTTCTTAAGCAAATAAACATGATCTTGATTTCTTTAATTCAACAATAAAACCTTCAAGTTGACTTATAACATTCTTTTCCTCCAAATCACAACAAAGAAAAATAGTCTTAATATCCATCTGCTTGATTTCTAAATTCTCCATAGCTACAACTAACAATAAAGCATGAATAGCGGTATGTTTAATAATATGTGGGAAAATATCGATATAATCTACATCTTCTACTTAATTGTAACCCTTGGCTACAAGGCGTGCTTCATAGTGAGTGTCATCCAGATTTTCTCCTTCTTTCTTCTTAAATGCCCATTTAGAGCCAATAATCTTCTTACTTGTTAGAGGTGGTACAAGTTCCCATGTACCATTCTTACAAAGTGACTTCATCTCTTCTTGCATAACAATGAGCCATTTAGTAGAGTCCGAGGCTTTAATAGCCTCTTGATAGGAAATAAGATCACTACACTTCATCTCATTTGCAACACTAAGTGTGTACCCACCATATCATCAAATCTAGCTAGTGGTTTAATTTGTTGCCTTTGTCTATCCCCTTCTATAGAGGGTTTTTGAGATGTACAGGAATATCTGTATGATTGCTAGTCTGACTTGAAGTCAAAGGGAATTGTTAGGTAGTGGGGCGATATGGATAAGAACATCCACCTTTTCCAGTATACTATCAACTAACTTTGAATAATAAGCTACTTAACACCAGCCTGTAAAGTGTAGAATCATCAAATACTACATCTCTGCTAACAATAATTTTCTTGATCTTTGGATTATACAATTTGTAGTCGTCACCCCTGTAGTGTACCTAATAAAAATGCATTGAGCTAAACAAACATTAAGCTTACCAATATTCACATGAGCATATGCAAGAGAACTAAATATTTTAAATGTGAATACTTGGTGGATTACTAGACCAAACTTGATTAGGAGTATTTCCATTAAGTGTCGAATGGGGACAACAAATAACAAGATGATAGGCAGTATTAACAACTTTACCTAAAATTTCCTACTGAGACCAACATGAGACAACATACACATGATGTTTTCTAGCAAGGTTTTATTCATCCTCTTTGCAACTCCGTTCTGTTGTGGAGTATGGACAACAATTCTTTGATGCATAATCCCATAAGAGGCATAAAATTGATTAAATTTACGATTTACAATTAGAGACTGTTATTAGTTGGAGCCACTTAACACACTTTCTAGTTTGCTTCTCAATCATACTTTTCCAATCTTTAAAGGTCTTGAAAACATCATATTTATGTTGCAAAAAGTAGACCTAAAGTTTTTGGGTAAAATCATCAATGAAGGCGAGAAAATACCAGACAGAACCCAAAGAAGCAATTGGAGCTGACCTCTAAAGATTTGAATGAATGTAGTCTAAAGATGCTTTGGTTCTATGTTCTACTATGCCAAACCTGACACGCTTCTGCTTACCAAATACACAATGCTCACAGAAGTCCAAACTATCCAACTTCTCTGGTAGTAAACCTATGCTATATAAGTGGTGTATCCCTTTCTCGGACATATGACCTAACCTCATATGCCATAAATTTATATTTTCAAACTCAATAGAAACTGCAACACACCCAACAACTATAGAACCTAGAAGAGCATATAAAGTGCCATGCAATATGCCTTTCATTAAAATGAGAGAACCATGAGAAATCCCCATCACACATTTCATGGTACAACGACATCCATCTTTATCAAGGCTGCTAATAGAGATAAGATTCTTAGACAAATCTAGAACATAGCACACATTCCTGAGCATTCTGATAACACCATCATGCATCTTTACATAAACTGAACCAATACCTTGCAATCGAAAAGGTAGAATTGCCCATAAAGGACCTTCCCACCATTAGAAGGTTTGAAATTGATGATCCAATCTTTTTTCGTCATCATCTGGTAAAAGTAACTGGAATCCAAAATCCACCATGATCTTGGTCTTTGATCACCAATCAATACAAGCAACTGGTCATCATGAATATCCATCTCTGCAAAAATTGACATCAGCCTCTTCATTAAATTCTCAGTCTTAATAGGTTTCTTCTTTTCTTTGTTCTATAACTTGAAACAATCCTTGACTATGTGTCTCTTTTTTATAATATATGCAAAATTTTTCTTTACCCTTCAACTTAAAATGGGACTTGTTTCCATTATATGAGTCTTTCCTACTTTGCTCTATGCCTGAAGACATTAGCACACTATTCTTAGAGAAACCACTGGTTGTACTAAGCTCATTATCAAGTTTTTCTTTGCTCAATAGGTTAGTTTTCACATCATCAAACACGATAGTATCATGACCATATATCATGGTCTCAAAAAAACATCTTATGCGATTGAGGTAAAGAACACAACAAAAGCAACCCTTGATCCTTATCCTCTATCTTAAAACTAATATTCTTCAAATCGTTATAATGGTGGTGAAATTGGTGATATGCTCCTTAAGAGAAGCACTGTCTTACATTATAAGGTTATAAAGCCTTTGCTTCAAAATCAATCGATTTGCCAAAGATTTGGTGAAATACAATTTCTCTAATTTTCACCATAATTCAGCAACACTTTTCTTAAACAACACCACATGACAATATTGGACATACAAAAAATAACAGATAAATTTTTTTCATCAATCTTAGCCTACTCATCATCCTCTATCAAATTTTGCTTCTGTCCTAAAGCCTTTTTCAATCCATGTTGTACTAATATGACTAACATTCTTATTTGCCATAAACTAAAATTGGAATTGCCTTTAAACTTCTCAATATCAAATTTTGTTGATGCCACTAATTTTATAATTGAATAAAAATTCAATCTTGAAATAGAAAACCTTAATATTTAACAACCCTTGCTCTAATACCAGTTTGTTAGGTTCAATAGGGTTAAATATTGGTAATAATCAATGGTATAAAATAATTAAATAAAAAGGATAGAGAAAGAGAAAATGACACCAAAGATTTATGTGAAAAAAATTCCAATAGGAGTGAAAAAACCCATGGGCAAGCGAAAGAGAATGATTAATATTAAAGAAAAGTGTACAAGATAAGAGATATTCAAGATTGCCCAATCTCTTAAAATCTCGAGTGCTTTTTGGTAGAAAAGAATCTCAAAAGTGTTTTTAGTTTCTCTTTTACCAAAACGCCCAGTTATTGGACACATACACATATATATCTATATATATGAATTAGATATATATATATATATATATATATGTATAAGGGAGGCAAAACTACTAAAAATATCTCAACATTCCTATACTTATAGAATAGGCTAAAGAGGTGCCCACATATTGTATCACTTCCCCTTGCATGGCACTTTGACCCCGCTTTTTTTTTTTTTTTAGTAAACTACTTTGGTATCAATTCTAACAAATGGAACTTTGCACATTGGGGTATTTCCTGCTTTGATATAATATGCTTCACAATGTCGTCCCTAGTATAATTACTTTCTAGCTCACCCATCTTAAGATGCCAACGGTAAGCGCATCTAATCTTGGAGTTTTGGTGAACTTTATGTTATTAAACCAAAACAAACCTCAATGATTAGTAGTTTGTTACACTCTATTTGAAAGATATATCATACATAAAATATGAATAATCAATAATCAATAAAATCTATTCAATTCTTACAAGATTAGATTGTGAAAAAATTGTTAATTTTTTTTTTCTTTTGTGTTAGATCTTCTAAAAATTTGCTTATGAATTATTTAACACCACCTATAATCCATAATTAGTAATTATCAATTGGGTTTGTCATGATCAATTTCTCCAATAAAATGTCCTACAAGCTTGATTATGCAAAGCAAAGACTAAGAATCATGTTATCTCTAAAACTCATAACAGAAGGAAAGAATAAGAGTCCTTGAGTCTTTCAAAATAAAGCTAACATCTATATTCCAAAACCCTATTATTTTGATTAAAATATATATTTTTTAAAAAGTCATTTCATTTTTCTATGTTTATCTAAAGAAAAGTGGGACAATCATTGGATAACATTTTTCCTTATTTTGCAAAATAGAGTTCCGTTTATAGCTTATTTTTGGGAATGACTTACAAATTATAAAAGTTATTGTTCTCTTGAACATATTACTAACTTAAGTATTGAAGTGGCCACGTCAAAAAATCCTCCAACATACTACTAACTGTGTAGAGTATTTGCTGGTTCATCTTGCTCCCTCATCTCTACCGTAAATTCAACATTTGCAACAATACCTAAATAAAAAATATTTAAAATAATAATAAATGTTGTTGGCTGTAAATAATTGGCAGATAAAGCATGTAAATTGATGGGAATATATGTGTGACTATATTAGATATATTAGATGTCTATACCCTTGGAGGTGAGGGTTCATTTATAGATTTTGGTTATACCATAATTAGGAACATAGAGTCTTACTTCTCATAGACATAAGCATATATGGAGGTAAATGACCTATAACCTGAGGTGGTGGCCCTTACACAAGGTGGAGCTAGCCAAGCTTGTATTTATTCCCTCAAGGAGATGGAAGTGGAAAACAATTTCATGGGTTTGAAAGTGTAGAGCCATCACAAGAATGGTGAGGGGCCGAGGTCTTATAGGATTGGGAACCTCATGAAGCTTTTGGTTGAGGTCCTTTTGGTTGAGATCCTCGTCGTGCTTCTTAGCTAAGGTCCTTATGGTTCTTCTTAGCTAAGTTCCTCGAGGAGTTCCCTGATAGATTCTCGATGAGGCTTTCCGTGGGTTTGGTGGCTAGCCTATTAGGTTAATGTTTGGTTTATTAGGTTTTAGCTGATATTACCTATCAACAAGTAGATTTATTTCTCATTATAGAATAAGATTTACTATTAATTATGCTAATATTTTCATTATTCAAGTATTTGGGAAAAAAAAAAAACAAACACAAGAAAACTATTTTCTTAAAATTAGCCAAATACCTAAAAACATACTTCTTTTCAAGAAAATATTTGAAGGAAAGATGTTTTTTATTAAGAAATAGTTTTTCTCAAAACAAAGAAGGCTTAAGTGCTAATTTATTGTTTAATTCTTAAAAAATTATACTATAAATAACTTTTATTCTATATAATATAGAATAAATAAGGAATTTTAATTACCTCCTTTTAATAAAGAATTACTATTACATATATAATGTAATGTTTGTTCCCAAATTTCCCTCAATAATGAAACAAAATAATAGTTTAATAATTGTTATTCTTTTCTAACATCATCCCTCCAACAAACTATATAACGTTAGTTTTACCCAGACCCTCCATGGGATGATACCAACTTACATTCGTTGATTCGCTAATCCCAAACTAAAGACACGATATTTAATTTTTAAAAGATGAAATTAAAAAATTAATTATAAATTGATAAATTTGAACTTAAATAAAATTTAGGCCTCAAAACGTTATAGCATTTAGCCCATTTATTAAAGAACGATATAAGATGTGTATTTATTTAAACTCAAACACATCCAACTTTAGTAGTAGTATTAGCAATGTAAGATTATAAAATAATCTAGTAGCTAAAATGTGTATTATAAGAAAAAGATAGCATTATTAAGGAAGAAGATTTTATTTTCAGTAGATACCTATACACATCCAATAGTACACACTTTCTTGAAAGTTTCATTACAGATATCCATGACCACACTCATTAGGGAAGACTAAAGATGCACCTTTTGAAGCTAGACATGTGCCTTTATAAAGTGACACTTTATCCTACGTGGCACTTAATTTCTCTCTTGTGGTTAGTATAATACTCTAATACCACTAATAACAATGGAACCTAAATATCGAGGTATTATCTACTTTAAGGCTATACACATTATGGTATTATCCTTAGTATCCTTAGTTTCATTAGACATTACATGGTTGCACTAGCTAAGGAAGACTCCAAAGGTACATCCTCATGAGCTCAAGAGGTACCCTTATGATGCGCACTTTATCGTGTATGACACTTAACTTGTCACTTTTGATTAACGAACTACTTCAACAACTGCAATAATGACTAGAACTCCCTCACCAAGGTATCATCTACTTTGGCGTGTTAGACTTTGTGGTTATATTTATTTGGTATCAATTGCTTAAGAAATTACCTGTTTTAAGAGCACTGCCTACTATCAAGCTTAATCTTAAAGTTCGTTAATAGAACTCTTGTCTTTAAGACACGAGTTCAACTACATTGTTTTTGGGTTTATCTTCCAATGGGACCTATTTTTGTAATTTTTTCAATATATTTTTTAATTTTCTTAACCCCTTATCCCATTCCATTATATATTTTTCAATTATAATCCATTTTATTCTAGACAATTCCTAACATTTTTTAAGATTGTCGTAATATGAATTTTCTCGCAGGAACTAAGTATATCCAATCTGATATGCCGATCTCAATGAACTTTATTATAAATTCTGTTTAACACCTAAACGATGACAAATAAATAAATAAATAAATATATTAATATACTAATATCAAAATATTTGATTTCTTGACGTTAAGTAGACACATCAACAATTTGTATAATTAATGATTATTTTAGTAAATTATGTTTTGGAAAAAGGAATGTATTATTTCTTATAAAGTTACACTTTAACTCAGCAATAAAACTATACTAAACATGAATCTCTTTTAATTTTCACATGAGCGATTTTTATCATCTACTTATATAAATTTTGTAATTTGACTCAGCAATTCATAATTTGACCTAATAATAGTAGTAAATCATGTAATTTACCCAATAGATCGTGATGGATTTTGTAATTGATTCAACAATGTCGTTTAAGCAACACACGGAATATTAATATAGTTGTTAATAATAATTACTACACAGAATATCGACGCAAATAAAATTTTTTATTTGAGTGATATATATGAGCTGCAATCACGATTCCTATGTGCGTGTTTGGATGAGATCTCTGTTTCTACATAATATATAAACATTTAAAATTATTTATGGTAGAAAAGTAATAACTTAGAAGACAAAATATGTGTAAGACCGTATAAAATGGCTTTTGATGCTTGCGAAAGTTAGATTCCGGCGGGACGAAATTATTGAGTTAAGTCGGGTGCGACAACTTAAAATAAAGATCCCGTTTTAATGTGATAGGTTTCAATATAAATTTGTGATAACTTTGGCCATGATATGTTAGTTTAAATGTGGTAAAGTCAAATATGATAGATTGGAATCGTCCAAATGTGTTAGATTTTGATATAAATATGGTAAGTTAATCTATAATACGTTGTCCAAATATAGTAAGTCTAATATTAGGTTCGCGGACTTAACCAAACAAGGACCCAGCAGCATCATCATGTGAGATAATGGTGAGAATATGTAAAAAAGAACCTCCAAAAGCTGTCAATTTAAATTATGATAATGATGTGCTATGACTTTTCGTAGTACCATGACGTATGTTTACAGCACTTTCCTCTATTACAGTATTTACGGTTCATGTATGACTTCCAATGTCCAATTATTTATAGGAATTTACTTCGGTAACTTTGTATATAAGCTTTTGTAGAGTATACTATAAATAAAATAAAAAAAACTGACTTGGAGACGTAGTTTCTGTCTATAAAAAAAAAAAAAATTATCACAAAAAATATCACTGATTATTTTATATAATTATAACTTTTTTTACCAATCTTCTATCATTAAATTTATATCTTTGTGGCCGATATTGAATTTATATCTTTAAAAGCCAATTTTCTTATAATGGTATTAACAATTATAATTTTATGCATAAACATGTATGACTCAATTGCAATAATAGTCTTCATATGTTAAGAGAACTCCTCATGTGTGTTGTTACACTAGGCTATGACAAAACTGTTTCAATCTTGCACGTCGGTTTGTTGCTCCAAATTTTTAGGCTCCACTTAACATCTGCGTATCAATTTCTTGCTCATGTTTATTTGTTTTGTATATATTGTTCTGATTATTAACCAAATTCGTTATGGTTACATGAATTATCACGATATTATTGGTATCAAGCTTGATTTGAGGGTTTTTCAACGCAGCACCAAAATTTATTTCCAAGTGAGGTTGGCTCATTGATGTGGGATTTGTGGGTTGTGATTAGATCTTCTACACATTGTAGATACCACAGTAAGGTATAATAATAATAAAAGTGATATATGCACTCATTTTTCTCTATAGCAAGTTAGAAATTGTGGGATCCTAGTAAAGCCAAACTTAGAAAAAGGATTGGTAAGACGTTGAAGAAGGGCGATTGGTGTGAAGATTATGATGAGAATGTCTAATGACATACTAGCAAAAATATAAGTTCTCGAAGAGATTGGTATCACCATACCTACTAGATCTCCGCAAAATAGTTTGATGTTGAAATTAAGAATGTATTTACTCCAAGTGAGGGGTTAACAATAAGACAATACATTTTAGTTTTTTTTCTTAAATAATGAGTTACAGGATACAAATGAGAAGTTGGAGAGTGAAGGACCAAAAAAAAAAAAAAAGAAAAAGTTGGAGAGTGAGGATCGAGCAATCAAACATGTCATGCTCTCTATCATGTCTACTACATTGGTTAAGAGACCATGATTAATAGAAAAGGAAAATTACCATTAGAGATTATCATACGTAATCAATTGAGAAAAGGATCAAGTAGACAATGAAACTGGATCCACAAGCAATAAAGTTGATAAGGGACACTTGTTAGAGAGTAGTAGATGTCCAAAGGTGGTGATAGATATGAGACAAAACTAGGATGTGCAGTGTTGGTATATAATTCTCGTCTTCTAAGTCCTAAGCTGGACCTAACAAACCTCCCTATTGTGGGTGTAAGTTTAGCCCATACAAGTAACAAACATGAACTGAGGCACCAAAGATGGTCCCAGCATAGGTGCATGGTACTCAAGTTAGAAAGTTCCAAGTCATAGAGAACATAGGACCTACCATTTGAGAATAGGTAAGTAAAAATTGAATCGTGTTAGTACCTAGACCAAAAGGGGGTTTGGTTGATAGTTTCTAGTTTAGTGTTGGAATGGAGTGTATGAGATCTCTCCAACCCACCACCCCTTCCTCTTCCTCCTCGCTCCCCTTTGAATATTATTTTTTTGGCCATTTGAATTTTGCTTTCCCTTCCCTTTGAATTTTGCTATTAGGTTTATATTGATTGGTTCACTTGCCTTAAGGGGACCCACGTCTGGTTATGACTGCCATGTATTGGAAAGGGACAGCAATTTTATCCTTACATGAAGGAGAGTCTCTTTGGGCCACACTTGGGTTGGAGGTTTGATTGAAAAATAACCATCCACCCTATGTTTTGTTGTAAATGGAAGGGCTATGTGAGGTTTGGCACCTATATAAGCAGAACTGATGCTACAATTCAAGATGACAAGAGTATAGTGATTGCTGACGCGGGGGTAAATATGGCAATGGATGGTGGGCATTACATCTACAATTAGACAAAGGAGATCCCTAGATTGTTTCTTGAATTCTAAGAACGTGATACGTGCATATTAGTTTCATATCTATAGCTTGTGCAAAGTGGTATATTAAAAATGTAAAATAGGAAAATTTAATGACCTAATAAAACTTTGTATAGTAGCTTTGGCATTATGCAGCCCATAGTTTTTGTTTTTTTTTGGTCAGCTACTTTCCTAAAGGTTATCAATCTTAAGAGCATCCCTATTAAGCATGTTTAGCCTTGGAGTTATTTCTAGCTCTAAGCTATCACAAAAAAAAAAAAAAAAAAGAAAAAAAAGGAAAAAAGAAAAAGGAGTCTTAATAATCAGAGTTTCACTATGCTCTATTTGAGATTATCATAATCTTCTCTACTTACGGACTAATATTCTCATCAGTTCTGTTATATCGATTGAGAGCACATCAAATAGCAAAGGCTCTATAGGTTCTTTTCATAAGTTTAAGAGGTATCCCATCATGGAAAACTTTACCTTATGTGGCATTTTACCTTGCATGACATTTAACTTCTCCACTTTTAGTTGACATACTCTAACATCACCTGTAATGACCTGAAAATTTATATAGCTAGGCATTAACTACATAATATGATATACCACATGGTTTTGTCTTTAGTATTAGTTTTTTCTTAGAAGGCCATTCATCTTTGAAATGCTTCTCATGAAACATGCTTAAACTTAGAATTCCAATAAGTTGCAAATTATTACTAAAAGATGTTTCAATTACTGGAAAAAAGAAAAAAGGATATTTTGATGATTAAAATTCTGATACACCCTATGAAGCATTATTCAAAAGCTAGAGATTGCTAGTATAAGTCGAGATTGGATCTAAAAGCATGATGGTTGAGTATACCTAGATTGTGTTGTCGTGTTTTGTCCTTTAGTATATTGAATGTTGCTGGTGATTAGTGCTGGTTAGATCCTTCTATATGCAAATTTCCCTTGTTGTTCTAGTAATCAAGAAAGAAATTAAGTCCAGTGACTTTCTTTTAATTTAGGTTCTTTGGTGTATGTCAATTTTAAGGTAAAGAATCATTAATGGGCGATTAGGTCGCTATGATATAAAGTGATGCTGACAAGGCAACAAGGAAGTCATTTGTATTCAATCATGTGTTGCCGGATTAGTATATTAATGAGGATAGTACAGAGGATGGTGGAGCCTGAGAAGCCAATAGAGTGCTCGATAACTCAAGTTTGTTGACTGTTGTAAGTGGAGAGATATCACAGGCGCAATGTGAGATATTATGGGACATGAATATTGGAGTGAAAAGAACTTTGGTGGACAGGTTCTCAGGTTTTAATATTGTTAGGTAGTTGTGAAGACTGCACAATTAAAGTTGAAAGCAATTGGGGCTCAAACATTCGCATGTCGATCAAGTTGTAAAAATTGTAGTTAAGGTAGAAATTTGTTAGAACTTAAATATATACAGTAGTTTTCTTTTATGATTATTGTTACCCAAAATCATCATATATGAATTCTCTACAGTTACTTTCTCAAAAATTTCCTAAAACTATAAATCCATCATTAAAATTGTCTAAAATTTTGAAAATATAACGTGATGTCATTATGAGATCATTTTTTTCTTATAATCTCAAACATTAATCACACATGATAGTATTTGAAGAGGTAGCTTTTAAAAAAATTAAAAAAAAAAGAGTAAATTTTATAGTACTCATTTTCTAAATAATGTTGTGTATGGAGTTGCTTTCACACCTCCACTAGCGTAACTCTCTCTTTATATAGGCATTTCTGATGTCTTTGGTAGTTAAAGAATGCTTATGAGTAGGACTTGATTGTAAGAATATTTGCTCCGTATATATTGAGTATAACTATGGTTTTTTCACTATAAATTTGGTGTTTTCCAAGTAATATCTATGAATATTTCTCTCCATTTGCTTTATTTTTATAATGTGTATGGGGGTTTTATTTGTTATTATTGGTATCTACATTTGGTCTGTCAAACTTAAATATAATAAGAAATTGGTATGGTACTTGATTTATGGATTTTGTCATTGTTTTAGCCATTCATGCCTCGTAGTTTGATTTATATTTATAATTAACAAATTGGTACTCGGGTGAAGCAAACGAATTGAACTAGAATACATAAGAGAGTATGATCAGCTATAAAATATCAAATTTATAAGATTTGTTTTTTTTTCTTACCGAAATTAAATTTATAAGATTGAAATATAATATATATATATATATATATATGTCGCTAGCTTTATACTCGGAAAATGACAAGTAAAATACCGTAGCTCTTGGTTCTTAAATGTGTTATATATTGAAAATAAGTTGGACAAGGTGAACAATCATAAGATCAACTAAAAGGAAATGATTTGATAATTTAAGCAGATAATGCATTAAACTCTAACTTTCTAAAATTTATATAATTTATGAGATAATAAACCAAAGGGCAATCATGGAAGAAATTAGGGGAAGCTGTTCACCATTTTTTACTTTTTTTTTTCCTCTATTAGAATTTTCACCTTTTATCTTTTGCAATTGAGTCCTTCATATATTGTTGCTTTTCTTTTTGAATTTACCTTTACATATTATACTGTTCGAATTCTACACCTTTTTGAAATAACTAATAATTTCCCTCAATTAATTTTGCTTGTGATTATATCAATATTTTCTTATATAGATTTGTTTTTCAACAATACCAACAACTTGATAAATTACAATTGATTACTTGTTTAAGGTAATATCAAATATGTTATGAAGCTTTTGAATAATTATACAATTAATTATGTACTTTTATATTGTCGATTTTCAGTCCCAAATTAGATTTTTTGAGACCACTTAAATTACTTATGTTAACTTTGATGGAAAATTTTCACTTAAAACATATGACTTTTTAGGGTAAATTACACGAGAAGATATCAACACTTATATGAAAGTAAATGTACCTAAAACAATCAATGTTCTAAACAATTCTTTTGTGGAAAAATTTCACTTAAAACATATGACTTCTTAACAATTACAGACCGCCACTTGTGTAAACATTGTTTTGCAAATATTCATTTCTACTTATATCTATCATAGCAAAAATATTTTTAGGGTAAATTATACAAGAAGATATCAATACTTGGAAGTAATTTATTTAATATATCAACATTTTGAGTGGTTAAAGAAAGGAATCAATGTTTCACAAAGTAAATCAAATATGTTTTATAAAGTTCATTTAAGATATCAACGTTTATGTTAGTTTTTAATTAAGATTCCTTAATTTCTTCAATGGTCAATTACTAATACTTTATTTGACTCAATTTATAAAATGTTAGTATATAAGTAGTTAATTGAATAATCTAATAAAATAGGTATCAAATGTGGCATTAACCTTTTTTAGATGCATATGGTAGAAAATCACTACATATACATGATGAAATGACCTTTTGAGTCATTTTGAAAATGCAAAGTACTTGAACAACAAAATTAAAATAGGTAGAGTTCAGTTTATAAAATTAAGTAATAACAGGTGAAGCAATTAAGAAAAATCGAAAAGGTAAGAACTACCCTAACAGCAAATAAAATATGCAAGACTATTTATGGGTGGGCAAAAACATTGACTAAATCGAGAAATCAAACCGAAACTGGAAAACCAATTCGAAAAATATGATTAACCAGTCTATCGATTTTGATTCACTACAAGAAAACTGGGCTTTAGAGACAAATTCTGTCTCTAAATGTAAACTTTCGTCACAAGAACCATCATTGTATATTTTATTTGTAAAATTATAACTATATTTTCTAATTTTCATCGCTGAACTTCTGTCTCTAAATGCTTGTTTTCTTGTAGTGATTTAGGTTCATGGTTTTAATTTTTTTCAGTTTTCAGTTTTCAGTTTTGGTTTATAACCATAAAAAACTTATAGTTAACAGTTAACCAATATCTATACATATATAATATTATATAAAATTAATTTTTAAATATATATATATATATATAAAAGGCTAAGGTGTTAAAAGTTTAAACCCTAATGTAATCACTATCAATTTCTGTCGCATTCTTGATCTTTTTGGTAAATCACTTTCCAATTCCAGTTTTCGCCTTCGCCTTCAATCTTCATCTTTGTCTGGCCATTGACTCATTGTCTTCGCTGGTCGTCATTGTCTTTGTTGGTCGTTGTCGTCTTCGTTGGTGGTCATTGTGTTCGTATTGTTCTTTTTTTGTAGCCATCATGCCTCTTTTAAGGGTGAGGATTTTTGATATTCTGTGTGCTACCAAACTTTGTTTTCCTTCTTCTTCTTTCCGTATGAACAACTCATAATGTCAGCTTTATGGACTTTTTAAAATAAGTGAGCTTGTGTAAATTTGAGGTAATCGTTGACTCTCTAAAAGATATAAGGTTTGCATCCTTCTTGAGCCATAGTACCTCCAAAAAAATATAAGACTAAAGTGTTTCTCTGCACTCTCTGACCACTTTCATTTTCTTTTTTTATTAGTGTGACTATTTTGTATGAGTTCATACACATCTATTTCAGGAATTTCTAGGCATTGGCTTTTAGCAGATCGACAAATCAACTTGGTTGGAATTTTACAGTTAAAAGAGAATTTTGCTTGAAGATAGGATCTGATTTCATAATAGAATAGGTTTTAATAGTATGTAACTTTTGGTATAATTTTTTATGGACCAATTGAAAATATGGTTAACCACAACTTTTAGTTAAACATTATGCTCAATGGTTTAAAACCAAAAATTGAAAATATTAACCGAAAAAAAAAGGTTAATCATTAAAATGGTTAACCTCTAATAATTGACCAATTTAGATTTGGCATTGTAAAAAATCGATTATAATGATTATGTTCAAAAAATGGGATCATGGATTGATTAACCGATTCATCCCATCTCTAAGACCATTCTATCGCATTGCCGATTTCATAACTTCAAGTTACCAAAGAAAGGTTTAGGTTTATTTTGGACATTAGTTTGAAGACATCAATTAGTCCAAGGCTTCAGCGCATCGTTGAGACTGGACAATTGATGCTGACTATTTCATAAGTTCTAAAGCTGTCAGTGGCCAATCTCTAGGAACTTACATATCCGCCTGATTAACCTATATGCATAAACGAAATGACCATCAGACAAAGCACTATACCACGTACGTTACTTACTACCTAAACAAAACAACGTCATCCTTTACCTGTCGGCAAAATGTTTCATAAGACCCCCATTTATAATCTTTATTCAAAAAATGAGAAGAATAATTGGACCAATTGAAAATTTAATTTCTGAACAAGGGGCTTTCTCATAAGTTTGAAAATATACATAACATTCTAACCTACCTATTTATTGCCCTTCTGGAAATGGTTTTAACAATTTAGTAACGATATAAAAATTATTTGCACGTTTATTGAAATTAGAGGAAGATAAAACCATACCATGATAGTTTCGAGATATTCTTGCACTTAATCAATAATATATACATATTACACATCGATCTATTTATATTGAGCCAATGGCATCACCAATTTGATATTTATAGTGTTCTTTTCCATGAAATCTACAAAATTGATGTTAATGAAAGTAATTTTGATTAAACTTTTAGTGTTTTCATTCTAAAATACTTCCACATCTATTTAAAACTTCATGAACTATAATCTTTCCAAGGTTACTTTATCAAAACCTCTCTAATGTTTTGCTAATTGCAAGTGAAGTGGTTTCCTTTTTTTCCCCCCAACCCTGTTTTGATTAAAAAAAAAAAATCTACTTTTCTTTTTTCATTTCAAATTTACAACTGAAAATTATAAGTAATTTAATATTAAAAAAAAGTAGAGCTATATTACTATTTTTCTTTTACCACTTTTATTTGGTACTTATGATGCGGATATATCATAATTGATATATACACGTATATATAATATACACACACACATATATGTATTCGGAAATTTGGAACCTTTTTATTTATGCAGCACCAAAGCAACAAAGAAGGAATAATATTATTCTTCACAAAATTTATTACAAGCTAATAAAAACCAGTAGACAGCAGCACTTTATATCATAGTCCATCGAGAAACCCTAAAGGGAGCTCCTCCAAAATATTATACTAAAATCAATTATCCTATATATATTATTACAATTATGATTAATTTTATTACTTACCTTTCAAATACTAATCGCTCCCCTGTCTATCTCCATACTGCTCACTATTCCATGGAGAAGAATAGTAAAACCCAGAACCAGGACCAAAACGCCCTTGGTCACCCTCACCTTGGCTCATCCTCCTCCCTAAGCGACCAGATCCATGCCTCGATGCTGATTCTGAACCCGACATCGAATTCGGCGCCTCGTTACAAGAATACTTAATCAAATCGGCATTGGTTGCATCCAATTCCTTCTGGAGGCGGATGACTTGCCTTTGGAGGACCGAAATTGCCCCTACGCATCCATAAACGGGGTCTTTCATCCGTGCCTCGGCTTCATAGGCTAGGGAATTGACCGCATCTTCTCTTTGATGAGGAAGAACTTCATGGAGCAGCTTGCCAACGTTGCTAGCTCCAAAAATTTTATGGACATTTGCGAATTTTTGAGGATCTTCAGGAGGGAAATACGGGGCGAAAATGCAATTTGGTAAGCATTTTCTCCTTAAGAACTTGCAAGCAGCACAAGGGGAGGTTGCGAAGTTGCTTGACGACGAAGCCATAAATATATCTAATTTCACTACAATGAAAGTTCACGAAGAAAATAAAAATTATAAATAGAACTTTCACGAATATCACAACTATAAGTAATGGTTAGAAAATAGAGGGATAGATTAATCATAAACGAATTATTTCACAAATCCTCACTCTTTTTGATTTTTTCTTCTTCTTTATTTAGGGATTCTTGCATTCTAGATTTTGTTTGCATATTTTTATCGAAGAAATTGTTTTGTTAGAAACTATTATTAGTCAAAACCATGTCATATAGTTTAAGATACAACTAACCACTAAAAAAATGATTTTATGTACTTTAATTTTAGATATTAACCAGGTGGTCTTTCCTTATACGCAAAAGTGAGAAATATTAAACATTAAAATTATTAGCAGTAGTACTACGTATTGGCTGTCTTTTCTTGAAAATTTGAGTTAGTATTTTGACTTTGGGAACAATAATTAATCATCATTGCAAAAATTAAAATTTTCATAAGATCTGTCTGGTGAGGTTCTGTCACACATCCAAGCCCTACAATAATAAAAAAACATCAACTGATATGTTATATCACATAATAAATATTAAAGTACGGTTTAAAAGAATGTTCTTAACAATAACATTTGAAAATAATAAAAATTTGCCTGAAGAATTTAAAAAAAAAAATTAAAAAACAAAAAACTGTTCCGATTATTCGTATATAAACATTAGAGCTTAATAGAAAATCTATAAAACAAAAGTTATTGAAAAGCATAAATAATAAATATATCTATATACATACATATATATGTGTATATGCATTTATATACTTACCTGTTCAGCGCCTGGATTTTTTTTTTTTTTAAGAATTTTAAAGGGAATATTACCTTTTGCCCTATGAATGAGACCTTTCAAGGGATAGGTTTTTATTTGATCTTTCCGAGGAACAATCAAGTCACACAACATAAACCATTGAAATTATTCCCTTCTTTGGATGTGAAAGTTCATAAGATATATCAAACCCTACTAGTTGCAGGAGACAGCAGGGAGAAAGGAGAGATCTGCAAAGACACAGAGAGACAAACAACTCTGAGATGAAAGAGAGAGAGAGAGAGAGAGAGAGAGAGAGAGAGAGAGAGAGAGAGAGAGAGGGGGTAATTATTAGACAAAAGGGCTTTTAGCTGGTGAATGTAAGGCAAAAGACAATTGTAATAAATGGAAGGATACAATACAAGTAAGAGAGAAGCTAGTGAGTGTATGGCTCTATGACACACTCCCCTACTTATAATAGAGAAAATAACTAGGTGGTTGGTTGTTTATGGGTTACTTGTTAACTATTTATAGCTTATCACATGACCGAATTATAATCTATCATAATTAATATTTCAAACATATATGTTCATAAATTGTTTTGTATAATTTAAAATATCATTTGTATACGACATTGATTGATCTCTTTTTAATGTTTTTATTTAAAATACAATATTATTTAGATGTGTTATAATTTTTATTTAAAATATTATAATTTTTATTCAAACTATTGTAGTCTAGTGATGTAAACATGATCTTTCCATAGGATTGATTAGATTTGATTTTCCAAACTAGTTGATCAAAAGAAAAATATCTATGATTCTTACTTTAACCTAAAGGACATGCCTATTTTAAAAGGGTTGGCTTTATAGGACTACCGTTAATAATTTTTTTTAATATATTTTTATATGAAATGTTATATAATGTGAAAGACTTATAATTCTTTATCTAATGTATATTTACTCAAAAAGACACTTATCTCGTAAATATATTAGAAAAATACCTATTATAATTAAAAATGAGAAATAAAGAAATTTTCAATCTTTTTTTTTTTTTGTAAGTGCAATAAATTTCTTTCTAAAATTTTTATAATAAGTGTGTTAATTAGAGCAAGCAGGATCCTCCCAAGTATTATCAAATCCACGGTGGAGTTTCTCTACAGATTACCCGGAGGGATGGCTGTGCTATGTCATCTTCAAACTTTGCCCTAACCCTAGCCCTAGCCCTACCCTAGTCGGTACCCATCAGCTGGCTTCATTTATGCTCGTTTGTCCACATTTATCTCTACTGTGTAAACTTTGAAAGAGACATCTATACAACATCATCATAACCAAAATAGTTCATTGGCTTAATCTGACTAAGATTTGAATGCATCTGATACCCCAGATTTATATTTTTATTACCTAAGCACGTACTTTTGCCTTTGAAATATTGATGGCTTTCACATGTCATCATATTTGCTTAATCAGACTTTTGATGTGCGATTAACGATACTTTCTTTTTTTTTTTTTTTTTTTACGGTCAAAATATGTATATATGTCTCTTGTAGTGAATGAGCGTGACTTTAAGATTTTATACGTATGACGACACACTTTATTGTTAATCTCCTGATGTGTGTTTTACTTATGGAAGTTAGCTTTTAGAGACAAATTAATCAATCTCATTTTGAAAGTATAAACTCAATTTCAGAAAAATCTTCAAAGGAAGATTTTTCCTTTTTTCTTGTGTGAGAAATTTTATTGGATTTTTTAAGATAAAATTTTATAGCAAAACTACGCCTATCTCATAGATAAATTATGTTATTATCTATTTTATTTATGTTAAATTATTATTTTTATAAATCTAGAAAATACTATTCCGTTAGACTTTGAATTCAACCATCTACAACCCACTATATAATTTCCCTCTGTAATAACCAATTTAATTATCTTGTAAGGAGGGTTTGAACATGGTTTTTAAATAAATAGATGAAATGCCTTCTTGCCATGGGCAGTAAAACCATTTTGCTCAATATTTATTCGTCAAAATTATCGTATACGTTTCACGAAAAACTTCTTATTGTTACAAAATATTTTTCATGATTCATAAATATTTACAGCGTTAACATGGCTATTATATCATTAATATATAATGTATTTTGTAACTGTGTTAGCAAATTTAAATAATATTGTTTTAGCAAAACTATATATTAAATGCGAATAATATGTATTATAGTAGTAGTAAATCCTAATTTTTTAGTAATATAATTGTAATATATGATATAATGACTACAAAAAAATCTTCTTAGGATATGGGACTAATAATATATTTTTTCATAAATGAATATTATATTCTAAAAATCATTGGCTAAGAGGTAATAGAAATGTTTTTTTTTTTAGGTGTGTTTTTATGAAAAGGAAAGGAAAAACGTGGAAAAATTTTACACCATTATATTGATTTGATAATCATGATTAAGTCACACCAATAGAAGAAAAGAAAAGGCATTGCACAACTCTAAAAATATTAAATTTTGTGTAATGAATATCACATTCACCCTTTCTGCCTTTACCTTTTTACATAGATAGCAAGTTCACTTACATCCTCCATGGTCTCATAGGACGATAGCTTTACCACATCAGCAATCTCGTATTTGAGCTCTATGATATATCTAGTTAGTATTTAGTACTGATGTCTTATAAATTATTCATGTTTTTTCCCCTTGTGGCACAGGCCTTTTTCTCATCAATTGCTTCATTACTAGCCATGTATATATGCAATCA